>OY744549.1:14446910-14511910 GCA_963556195.1 Sepiola atlantica | reverse complement strand
AATAATACACGGAACTTGCAAGAGAATTGAAAGAGATACGGAGCACAGAAGAAAGTCAATATAATGCCAATAATCGTAGGAGTACTAGGAGAAAAACAAAAAAAAACACTGGAAAGAATACTGGGAGAGTTTAGAATCGAAGGGGTCATTGGGACCATACAGCAGACTGCAATCTTAGGGAACATCTTCGAATGCGGAAACCAACCAGCATAAGCAACGAACGGTAACCAATCACATGGAAGTTACAATAGGAAGCAAGCAAAACCATATGAGAAACATCACCACATGGACCCAAGTGAAAGGAAAGTGAAAGACATTTTATAAACTGCCCCCCCCTAAATAAGTGATGGCACCAGCCTCGGCTGATACTACACAAATAGTCATGAAGGTTCAAGGAGGATGGGAATATTGAGGAGGGAGAGCACTAATCAGACCTCCGTTGGAAGAGTGCGGAGAGTACTGGGACCTTGTGAGGTTTATTTCCACACAAATCCAAGAGGAGAGCAATGGTCGTTACCAACAATTAATCGGCCGTTGCAATACCGCTAAGTCACTTGCAATGGTTATCGAGAAAAGGTGGAGCTTACTGGGAATCTGCGGAGGCTTTTTTTTTTACTCAGACCCTAGTGAACATAACCGTTATTTTCAGTGAGCAATCACTGACGATGACTTCTAGTTACTACAAATATTAATAATAATTGAAGTTTCAAATAGAAACAGAGATGCCGCCAATAGAGTAGAAAATAAAGGGTTACCAGCGTGGACTGTTTCGTGTGTAGGTCAGTGTTTTCTTAGTAAAGAAAAAAAGAACTGGTGTTCGTCGTATTTTATGGGTGGTATTGTTTTGCATACTTGAGGAAAGACGAATTTGGGGAAGATATGCCGTTGAATTATTGAATGCTGAGAGAGAACATTGAAATTGAGATTTGTCATTGTTTGTTGCGCTGTTGTTAAAAATGGGTTCTTTTAATTGCATGACAAAATTACAGGCTATTTCGGCAAGAAGATGATATTATGGAGTCAGAAATTGTGAGATTAAGCTGTGATATTTCTTTTTAGTGAAGAAGGTGGTGTAATCGGGTGGATGAAGAAAGCAGAAATCGGTGGCTCAGCTACAAAGAGTGAAAGACGTTGCTAGTTTCATTTAAGTTTTTCTGCACTGAGATGTGTTTGCCGTTTACCTGGAGATGAGTAATAAAGATCGGTTAATGGGAAACAGATTGAATGAAACTAATGACAGAAGTCAGCGAAAGACATTTTGATAGATGTGAAAATGAGAACGGTTCAGGTTGACTGGGGAATACGTAGCGTTTTACGCCAACGCAATCAAAGGTAAGGATTTGGATTTAATGTTGCATCAAAGACTATGGGAGCCGTCATAAAAACTGTGTTAATGAAAGAAAATAAGACAAAAGAGGCCACTGATTCATACATTGATTATAGAATGGTTGATATGACAAAAGTATCAAAAGAGAAAGCTGTGGAACATATAAAGGATGTAGGTAACAGCTAAGTCATCAAAATCTCTGGATGAGAGACATTGGATCTTAAGCTGAAATATGTGTGAGCTGATGTTCAGAAGTTGCAACAAGATCCCAGAGATGACAGGAGAGATGAGTTCTCTATCTGCGGCAAATTGTTAAAGCACTATCCAGCTGTTGCATGACTGCGCATGTCGTGCATTTATGTGAAAAGAAGAGTAAGTGGAGTAAACCGGGAGGCCAGGGTCGATGGAAAACTGTCAAAGTAATACAGGAGATCCTAGCTAGTGTAGGAAAATAGGGCCTAGTTACTGGAGATTGGCACATGCCTGAAATAAAATAAGAGTGGTAAGGGTGCGACGCAAGCAGCATTGCAAGAGGCTTTGTCGTGGAAGTTTGTAGTTTGGTGGCGGAAGATGCAGAATGGCTGAGGAAAAATAATGACTATAATCACTTTAACGTGGTTGAATTAGACGCTTTTTTGACAGCTATTAACTTTTTGACAGCTATTAACTTTTTGACAGCTATTAACTTAGCTATAAAATGGGGATTGAGAAAGATCAAAATACAGCCACTAAGTTGTATGAACTATAGAGTGGATGAGAGTGGAAGAATGCAGACAAAGGGTGCTAGAGAAATGATTGTAAAACAAACATTAAGAATACTTGGAACGTTAATATCTGGATTTGAACTGCGAAAAGATACAGTGTGTGTATGCTTTTAGAGAGAAACAAACCGGATGCACTGACATGAATAAACAAACAGCGGTTAGTTGAGAACGATCAGGCTCCGATATGCTGTCTAGGAACAGTAGATGTTGAGGTGTTTCATAGAATGCACCTCATGGGAGTTGTCAGAACATGGTATTTGGTGCGAAAGTTTGATTCACTCATAAAATGGGAGGAAGATGAGGAGGTGGTCGAGGATTGTGTTCGATGTCAATCAATCGATCCTGACCCGAATCTAATAATCTTGTTGGAATTAGGTTTGCGATCTATTGTAACAGATTAGCTATTGATACAACCCATTAATTGACTGTTGACCTGAGAAACTACTAATATGGAGGGAGTTACATGCGGAGTAGTCAGCTGCGATTGCCGAAAAATTGGAAAGGTGATGCTTTAACGAGGTTCTGAAATAGAGGTGATAATGGACAATGACATGTTTTTTGTTGTTCAGAACTTCTCCAGACGTTGCTAATAATGTAAGAGATGTATATATTACAGGGCAGCCTACAGGCTTGGGTCAAATGCAATAATGAGGCTAGCAATTCGGACATTAAAACCAATAGCCGGAAGAGGAGGGATATCACCTTAAGAAGACACATTCCGGAAAAAAAAACATGGAACCCAAGGTCGGATAGAGAGAGGAAACATTGTCGCCTAGATCAATTTTTAATTATGAATTGGGGAACTGAAGAGATACATTCCCAAAAATCGATGAGAACTGGCTAAGCAGGATAGAAATAGGAGAAGATGTCTGTGTGAAGCCAGCGAATGCACGATGTACGACGCAGTAGGATAGAGTAATTACTGGAGTGCAATCCCCTAGACAATTAAGCGTCGAATGGATCCCGCGACGTATTCAATACTAAAGGCGCGTGGTCCATGTAAACGATAGAGATGTAAGCACCGAATACAAGAACAATAAAAGCGACGTGGTTGCGATAAGAAGACCGCAGAGTAAAACGTAATGTGTCGATGTGGGTCGCAACCATGTGATGTTAAATGATCTTTGATGCTCAGTATAAGGGGGGGGGGTTCAGTAGAGTAGACATCGATGGTATGTCCAGCTTGAAAGAATATATCTTATTCTTGAGTTAGTAGATGTAGAAGAGTTGAGATAGCAGGATCAGTTCACAGGGGAAGGCCAAATAAAACATGAAAGGACGTGATAAAATGGGCCTGAGGGATAGAAAAACCTGGCCAGATATAGATTAATTTGGCAGTAAATTTCTGAAAGCCGTCCAACGCATGCCAGTATGTAAAACGGACGTTAAACCGATGATAATCATCATTATCATCATGATTATGATTATCATGATGATGATCATCATCATCATGATAATGTTGATGATGATCATGATACTGCTGCTGCTACTGCTGTTGCTGATGCTGCTGATGAATCAAGTTTATAAAAATGAAAAGAAGTATAATTCAACTTACTTTGCGTAGGCTTTCTCTAGGAGGCAGACCCAGAATTCGTCTGTTTCTTGCTTATTACGTGTGTAAATAAGGTTACCATTCGACGTTGGAAGACGATCATCGACACGAACTTCCTTCCAGTCACCAAATTGCCAAAAATTAAATCGGAAACTCCCTGGCGGAGAAAACGGGAAAAATACAAAAATGACACACGATTCCAGATGGTGGAATACAACGTACATAAATATATGGTGTAACCTGAACACTTGATGCCACACAGATTATATATGTGTTAGTAAGAGACACAAATCTGTATATATGATATATACAGATGTGTGTCTCTTACTAACGAGTCAGCACATATCAAGGTCCGAAACTACTTGATGATAAAGTGTTAATAAAATGGAATGGTTGTCAGTTGAAAGATGAAGAATATTATGAGAGGATCGAAAATAATTAATCGAATGAACTAAGTTTGATTAGGGTTAGGTTTAGGGTTGATTACTTATGGGGAAGGGTGAAGACATCGAATTTGAACTATGTTGTTATTTGCAGAGAAGCAGTCCGGTGGTAATGTGTTCGACATGCGGCCGTCAATGGAACTAATTTCTGTTCATAGAAATCCATCCTGATGATACGCACATGGTTCAAGAAATAAAGTTTTTTCGTTGCTGTAGAAAAACGAGTTCTTGATGTGAATGTTTTAGGACAGGACATAAGGGATATAAGCTTAATCGGTAACCTTCGAGTGAAATAACGATAGAGTGGAGAAATGCAAGCAACATTTCTTTTGTTAGAAAGTGGCCGCTGTAAAGTACAAACCCAAGTAGATTGCGAAGTACATATTTTACTCTGTAACGACAAGAAAGAGTGCTCTGTGATAGATAGACGTCTTCCATATTAGGTTGAGTCATAAATAACCGTGTAATTAATGTTAAAATGTTATGTAATATTCCCGTTTGCTACGCGTTGAAGAATAATTTCTGTCATTTTTGTTTTTATGTCCTGTTATTTCTGACCAACCAGGTAGAATAGATACCACTCGGCCTATTGCCACACGTACAATATCAAAGTGGTGTTGGGGTAGGTCATACTATTCCTTAACAGTCTATCTGTATATACAGGATAGACCGAAATGATCTGACACATTTGGCGGCTAAAAATGCACAACATTTCTTATGTTGTGCAATGAAAATAAAAAAAATCATATTTATTGAATGTAATTATGATGTTTTTTTTTATTTCAGTAAGTTTTAAAAAATAATTCAGCTAAATGTTTTTCATTCTGTTTATTAAGTTTTAAATCATCTAAATTCTTCCCATCATTATTGGAGACGTTCATGCAAATTATCGATAACTCTATGGATAATTTCCTGTAGAAATGTAATATTTTTTTAAACTTACTGAAATAAAATGGCATTATATATACATTCAGAAAATATGTTTTTGAAACTTACTGATATAAAATGGATTATATATACATTAAGAAAATATTTTTTTAAAACTTACTGAAATAAAATGGCATTATATATACATTCAGAAAATATGTTTTTGAAACTTACTGATATAAAATGGATTATATATACATTAAGAAAATATTTTTTAAAAACTTACTGAAATAAAATGGCATTATATATACATTCAGAAAATATGTTTTTGAAACTTACTGATATAAAATGGATTATATATACATCAAGAAAATATTTTTAAAAAACTTACTGAAATAAAATGGCATTATATATACATTCAGAAAATATGTTTTTGAAACTTACTGATATAAAATGGCATTATATATACATTAAGAAAATATTTTTTTAAACTTACTGATATAAAATGGCATTATATATACATTCAGTAAATATTTTTTTTAAAACTTACTGATATAAAATGGCTTTATTTATACATTCAGAAATTTTTTTTAAAACTTACTGAAGTAAAATGGCAATATATATAAACATTCAGAAATTTTTTTTTTAAACTTACTTATATTAAATAGCATTATATATACATTCAGAAATTTTTTTAAAAACTTACTGATATAAAATGGCATTATAAAAACATGCAGAAAATATTTAAAAAAAAACTTACTGATATAAAATGGCATTATATATACATTCAGTAAATATTTTTTTAAAAACTTACTGATATAAAATGGCTTTATTTATACATTCAGAAATTTTTTTTTTTAAACTTACTGAAGTAAAATGGCAATATATATAAACATTCAGAAATTTTTTTTTAAAACTTACTGATATAAAATGGCATTATATATACATTCAGAAAATATATATTTTAAAAACTTACTGAAGTAAAATGGCAATATATATAAACATTCAGAAAATATTTTTTTAAATTTACTGACATAAAATGGCATTATATATACATTCAGAAATTTTTCAAAAAACTTACTGAAATAAAATGGCATTATATATACATTCAGAATTTTTTTTTAAACTTACTGAAAATAAATGACATTATATGTACATCCATAAAATATTAAAATGTATTTTATGATTTCTAATTTTGTGCTTTTATTAAGCCTGTGAATTTGTGAGATCATTTTGGTCAAACCTGCACTGTTTTGGTAAATCAAATTATTTCCAGGCTTTCACAGAGGCAGAGATTTTGTGGTGATGCTGAAGTAGACTGCCGCCCACTTTCATGATGAATGTTGGCAACCTTCATCTGGTCGCTCAGATGAGTAGCTGATTTTAAGGAGACCCGGCGAAACCAACCCCCAAATCTCGTAATATGCTGATTCATGCGAATTGAGGTGTTTTAATAGCGAAACAATTGTAGTAGTGGAACTACGACGAGCCAACATAACGATTTTGAATATGTGCTTAACTTCAAAGCTCGAAACTGATTAGTGCAAGCGTTTTACTTCCTTTCTGGCTTAGCCAATCAGAGGTCATCTCTCAGTCGAGCTCAGTGCACAACCGTGGTTGATAAAAAAGCATGTCCATGGGAGTTTCTCTCTTTCTTGGCCAGGGGAAGAAAATGCATCAACTCATCTACGTTGCTCAGACCAACCCTTCCTCTCGGGACGCAACTAGAAATCCTTGGGCCGTTTGGGCACTGGGTTCGACGTCGACAAGACTCATAACATACAAAGATAATTCAATAAAGTTGTTTTAAATGTTACAATGAGACTTTCTCTTTCTATTCTACACTGTTATATCTAGGATTTGGTATTCTACACTGCAAAATCAGAATAGACACAATATTCACATAGTAACATATGAAAAATTTCAATGTCGTCAGACCCTTATACTCCAAGAATTAAAACTATGGCTTAAATATCGAAAAAAATAGTTTAAAAAAAAAATCGAGAGTTGACTGGGAAATGATCCACCTTCTACTGACAATAACGTGCGCCAAGGTGGACGTCACCTATGACACGTTCGCATTGTAAGGTTCGGTTGGCTGGGGCAGGACACTTTGTCTGCAGGTTCTATAGTTTGTTCTCTAGGTGGTTCTTATCGTTAGTTGCCAGAGGCGCCCCCCCCCCACAAAATGACATATAAACGTTCTCAGCTTATTTTTGGTATATTTTCTGAACTTCTCAAACGATGTAGATATATCACGTTTGAATGACACATGTTTAATTAGGCTTCATTACAGGGCCGACGGGACAGTTATAAAAGTGGGGGATTCTCCTAAAAAGTGGGGGACGGTTAAACACATGCATATCAACTTAATTATTGATGACCGTAAAGTAGGGGGGGGCAAGTAAAAAAAATGAGGGAGCTTAGGCCCCCCTACCCCCCCGGTTCCGCTGTCCATGTTCAATTAATAAAAAAACGCCATCAATGAAATCGTTAATAAAATCCACAATCGTTTCGGCATCAAACCACATTTGGTAGAAATCGATTTCATGTGTAGGTGACACTCACCATGACAGTCATGGATATCAAAAAATCTTTGCTTTATTCACTTTCAATGATGAACACTTTGATGATCTTCCCATCAGTAGGAGGTGTGATCCTGAATAGGTTTTACACTCACCGGACCTTAACACCCAGATCTTCATATGTGAGGTTATCTCAAAGAGTATTATGTAACTAAAGAGGCCCAGCACATCCCATATTTTGACAGTCGGGTTAACAAAAGAGGATAGGTTTACAATTTTTGTACGTCGTATCCAGGTGTGCTTAATATTAATGATTCCATGGGAGACATTTTCGGGGGTCAACCTGAATCAGACTTGAGATTGCAACCGAGATTGGAGGTTAATATCACCCGGGTTACAGGTCAGTTATTGACAATTATTTAATACTAGCATTTATATGCAGGTTCAACCCACATACATTTACTATTTTTTCATCTATCTATCTACAGAATGACCACTAAAAATGTATGTCTATTCCTTACGTCCATCAAGTTTCAATCATGAATGCCCAACAATCTTTATTTTATAAATCATACCTGTATACGATGTGTTAAATTGTCAAACACTGCGACATTATTCTTTTGAAATTACCAGATCCTTTTAATAAAATGGTTATCTTAATTCAAGAATAGTCTTAGAATTGTGTTGACCAACATTATCTTTGTATGTGATACTAGAATCAAGACCCCAGACAATGCGAGGAAATGATTAACCAAGGCGCACAAACGCGATCTGAAATAATAGGAGTAGTAAGTTGAGAGTTACTAAAAGGGCGAGCGCAGAAGTAGTCAGTTTTTCTTGATCAGGGGAGGAGGGCGGTGACTAGAACCAAATACCGGAATAGAATTTCCGATGTCAGTCAATATATTTAGTAGTCAGAGTGATTCAAGGCAGTTTACGGCAGTTTTTGCAGTTTCAGTAGGTGATCAGATCAAAACAAATCTGGGCAGATATGAGTGAGGCGAGAGAGAAATCAGATGGGCCGAGCAAACGATGAAATGAGATGATCAACCGAACGACAATGATACTACGATAGACAAATTACCTACCTGTAGCTCTTAGCTGATACACTGGAACTTAACTAAAGCGTGTCACACACACACACACACACACACACACACTCAGATTACAACCGATGTATACACAATGTATCGAAGTGTGTTTTTCTTGTGAGTTTGCGTTGCTTTTTTGTATACTTGTAAATCAGTGTTTGTGCCCTCGAGGGTCGTCATAAGACACTGTCAGAATAGAAGAAAAAAATACAGCACACAGCGTCGGGGTCGACGATCGTCGCGGGGGACGTCATAGTTCTACATGTAGATGACACAACAAATAGACATCTCTAGAGGTTAAGGTACGGTAATTATGGATCGCATCTCCTATGATGATAAAATCACTCGTATATCATTGAATAGTGATACGAAAAAACTGTTGTACATTCATGATTGAAACTTGGTGGACAAGATAAACATAGAACGATAGTCTTATTTACTTGGCTCCTCACAGGGGCAAAGTAAGACCAAGGTCAGTTTTTAATGTAACGAAAATCCAGCTTCTCAAAGATGCAATCTGGATAGGAACAAAAATTTAAATTGCCTCGGCCTAGAAGGAGTTATCCTTCACAGAATGAGGACATAATACACCGTGTAGCATCAAAACAGATGCTACACTTGTTTCATAGCCGGTATTTACTTCCTTCTCTTTGCAGTGTCACGACGGGACCTCCGTTGGGAACGACAGAATTGCGCACGTGACAAAAGTAATTAAAAGAAAAAGAAAAGTCCGGGAATTTGGCTCATAGGATGATCCCAGGTTCAATAATCAATGACAGAACGTGAAGGGAGTGGAGTTTCTCCTGGTTAAAACCGCACAGATGAGAAATCGAGTGAAGCATGCATGAAGAACACCAACACGAACGCCGAGACAAAATGTAAATAATATTTATTTATAGATATTAAAATAAGGGGATTAATATATTTATAAAAACAAAACAAAAGAAAACATGAAAACAAAAGTCTATTATAAAAAGGGGGGGCCTGTCTATCATAGTCCTATAGCGGCAGGATTCATTTCCACACAAAAGTATACATGTATATAAAATAACCCAAGAGGCGAATGTCCGAGAAGAAAGTATCAACAATTTGTTATTCACGGGTGAATATATTGTTCATTTGAGGATCGGTATTTCTGGCAAGTCATAGTAGTCACGCTTCTCTGCAAATGTCGTTTTCATTTTCGTTAACGTGTATTTCGGGGATTTCTCAACAGCGGGTTTTATCTCTCACTGAGATTCACGCATTTTCTTCGGGAAAACAATCCCGGGTCGTTCATTCTGCATTCTGTATATCTCCCAGCTTTCGTATGGGGGTTTGACAATATCTTGGAAGAAGCATATCTCCCGTATTTCGGGTGTCTTCACACGGGGCTATACTCCCATTTCTAAAAGTCCCTGCCTTTCTCGTGACACTGTAGTCGCACGTCTTTACTTGTTGACTGCCGCGCCCCTGACTCATCACTCTCGTGCGGCTGTACTCAAATGACCGTGATTCCCCCTTCCGCGGGCGGTTAACTTCCTTTTCCCCTTCCTCCTCTTCTCCTTCCTCTTCTTGGTTGTGTCAGCGAAAAATAGACATGATCGCATATCGAATGTCGTCATGTGTAACGGATGGGGAAAACAGAATCCTGCTTGAACATATACAGGGTGTTTCAAAAGTCTTGGGAACATAACGATTTTTAATAACTCAAAAACTATTATGAGTTGAAAAATGAAATTGGTACCGTTGGAAAGGTTAAAGTTTCAAGTTTTGTGGGGAATCTTCAAAGTTGCTCAAAGTTTCATTTTTCTACCTGGAATAGTTCATGAGATATACGCATTTGTAATGTTCCCAAGACTTTTGAAACACCCTGTATATCTTATCGAAGTCTTCCGCGATCTCTTACTCTTAATTTTGGTCGACCTCCCTTCGTTTGTAACACCTCCTTCCCTAAAAGATGAAAAAGACTCGCGTCGCGAGACTTTTTCGTAACCCTTGTTTGTCGTTTACCTAACATAATCGGATTCTAAACTATTCTCTCGGAATACTATCTTTGCCAACTAACGTAAGAGGTATGGTCGTTTTCTGCTATGTCTTATCTAGGTTCGTATTACAAATGGGATCTTATTTGGGTTCTAAAATAAGGACTAAGCTTGAATATCCACAAAAGGCCGGTGAGATCAACACCGACATTAGGGGAAGGACGCACACAAATATCTCTCAGCTTAGGGAAGCTACCAGAGCTGGAGAATTCGGAAGAACCTGAGAAACCTTTCCCGCGTGAAGCAAGCAAAGACATCCCAGTTACAAATGCTTGTCTAGCTCCACTCGTCAAGCTAGACAAACCAAGCTCGGAAATGGTTTCCAAACAACACAGGCCTTCGACGCTCGATAAACAAGAGGAAATCTTCATCAAGGATAGATATGAGCCTCCAGGCTCCAGCGTCAGAGAACTTGCCACAGAGCAACAAAGTCCATCCTCAAAGGGTAGAAGTTTTGAACCCAGGGCAAAATCACAAAATGAAAGAAGACTAGCTCGAAAAGCCTTAGCAACATTGAAAAAAATTATGTTGAGGTATGTCTTCAAAAAGTCAAGAAGATATTAAAAAAACAACAGCTGCAGTCGACTCCCATGCAGGAAAGGTCACCCGGAAAGGAGCAACTAAGGGTTCATACCAGTCCACTTCTGCGTAAGGCTTATGCAGTACATAATCTGCACTCTCACAGACTTGCTGAGGGGCTGAAATACACATTAAGTAGTCAACAAATGCACCAGACGCCAAAAACAGGCGATACTCAACTGAGATCAGACTGATCCAGTAGAGCTTGAGTTTACCAAACTCTCGCCAGAGTAATCTCCCCTTGACCCCAACAAGGAGACAAGGAGACTTAGGACTAGCAGTCCAAAAATCATTGGAGAGTCTCTCTCCTCCAATGTGCTCGCTAGCACAGGAAAAACATACAAAATATGTACCTCAAAATACACCAGGTTACCAAAATGAACCTGTACTCTTCGTTGGAAGGAGTTGTTACAAGTTTAACTCCTGTCTTCCTTCCATTGACCTCTATTAGAGCTCTGTGGATATCTTGCCAAAATCCACCAAACTCTTGGTAAGGGGATGGTAATAGGCCAGTGGAATCATGCGCCTCCAAATTTACATGCGAAGCATCGTATGCAGAATTCAGTGCCTTGCCATCTAGGCAACTGCCCAAATTCAAACAGTCTCCCTGACTCTCAGCAGACTGCCCCTGCAACATAAGTTGCCTACCATTAAAAATAATAAGCACAATGACCCTATTTACTTCCTACCTAAATCCCTCAGCAAATTAACTAAAATTCCAAGAGTCCACTCTCAACAAAGTGTGGACAAGCATGGAGACTCTTCTGACGCCTTGGATATCATTTCCAAGTCCTAAATTCTTCCTGGAAATATCTACGGCAAGTTGCCTGTCAGGAGAATTAATACCCAAAGACTGCCCATGCAGAGTCCTTAGATCTACCTCACAGTTCTCCAACTGCAGAGTAATCTTCACCGAGCCAAAGTTGCCAGAACTGAGTGAATACGCCTCAACGACCGGACATATCGGCTCAGGAGTCGAAACCTCGACCGGCATCAATTCTGGGGTTCACTGACCTGTTCTCCCTCGCTGAGGGGGTCGGGTCTTGTGGTCTCTTCGAGCGTAGGCATCGCTCCTACCTCGTGACCGACACAAGTTTGGGAAAGGTCCACGACTTCATTTTCCATCTCTTCACCGCTTTTCTCGGTGCGTGCTTCTCTGGCCTTCTCTTGGGCCATTGCCCGGGTCACCACACATGCTGGGTACACTCCGGTGTCACTATTGTCTGGCCTGTCAGTGTCCCCTGAGGGGTTTGGCTGCGTCGCTATCCTTAAGGGTGGGGATGCTACTTTCTTCCCGGCCAAATCGTTGCTGAGTAGCATCGCAATGCCTGTCATAGGCAGATCGTCGACCACTCCGATCTCAACAGTATCACATACTATATCTGACTCGAGGGTCACTCTATGGAGTGGAACACTAATAAAGCCCTTTCCGACTCCCTCTATGATGACGACTTCACCCGTGGCTGTATTTGCTCCACGTGGCATATATCTCTCCAATATTAAGAACTGGGTTGCTCCCGTGTACCTAAACATTTTAATACTTTATTTCCTCGTGGGGTTATATACAGGACATATCGAACCGTCTGAGACGAAACGTCTATATTCCTCCCTAATCTCATCTGCGTTCGCATTTGCAACGCCCCTCCGCGATGCGATGAACCCTTGTGGTTTATTCGAGGGCGCGCCTCGGTTTTCTTCGCCCCTCTTTCTCGTTAGGCAATTTGCGACTATGTGTCCCACCTTGCCACAGCAGTGACACCGCATCATTCTCCATCTCTCCGCCTGTTAACTAGTCGGAAAATGTTTGTTGTACCGTGGGCTTTCCAATCGGTTGCTGTTGCCTGTCTGACTCGACCTTATGCTCGGACCAGTGCTAGCCACCATCCTGGTGTTAGCGCAGTTTCCGTCAGCAAACAGGTCGTTCGCCCTGTACCTGCCCCGCTTATGCTTAGCGCATACTCGTCCGCAAGGGTGGCCATGTCGTATGCTGTATCTACTTGTCTCTCATTAAGATAGACTTCGAGATCGTCATGGACACACCTCTTGAACTCTTCTATGAGCACTAGCTGTCTCAGCCTATCATGGTCCGTCCCCACGTTTCTGGCTGCGCATCACCTGACAAAGTAGGTTTCTTCCTGACGAAAGAACTCTACATATGTTTGTCTGTCCTCCTTTTTGTAATTCCTAAATCTCTGCCTATAAGCTTCTGGCACCATCTCGTAACTCCTTAGGATTGCTGACTTTACAATGTTATAGTCGGCGCAATCCGTCGCCGATAGAGATGCGTATATCTCCTGGGCTCTACCCTTTAGCACTGTCTGTAGGAGTAAAGTGCAGTGCACCAGTGGCCAGTTCAGGCTTGAGGCGATCTTCTCGAAGTGGTGGAAGTATTTGTCCACATCAGCCTCGTAGAATGCCGACACAAGTCTGACCTGTTTAGTCAGGTCGAAATCGTTTCGTCTCTCATCGCGCATCGTTCGTCTATCCTCTAGCTGTCGGAGTATATCTCTTGTTCCATCCTAGTCCTTTCTATCGCGATTCTTTCACGCGAGTTGGCCTCTATCACAGTTGGGCCTGTGAAAGTCCAGGTGAGTCTGATACAAGATCATCTAACACATCTTCGTCAAAGACGTCGTTGTCGACCATATGCTCAACAACTATTCGCACTAGCTGGGTCTTTCTCATGGACCGTTTCATCTCTAACCCTAATGTCGTTCCTACCTCAATTATATTATCTTTCCTTAATCTACCTAGTCCCTCGAATGTGGGAGAACTAAGAAAGGCCTCTACTACTGACATCTTGTAACTTATTTTTTTTTTTTTGCGTCTTGTTGTCTCGTGCCTGCTCCGCACCTCTCTAACAGGAGAAATATAGAATCCCGGACGAGCCCCCACTCTTGCCACGACGGGACCTCCGTTGGAAACGACAGAATTGCGCACGTGACAAAGATAATTAAAAGAAAAAGAAAAGTCCGGGAATTTGGCTCATAGGATGATCCCAGGTTCAATAATCAATGACAGAACGTGAAGGGAGTGGAGTTTCTCCTGGTTAAAACCGCACAGATGAGAAATCGAGTGAAGCATGCATGAAGAACACAACACGAACGCCGAGACAAAATGTAAATAATATTTATTTATAGATATTAAAATAAGGGGATTAACATATTTATTAAAACAAAACAAAAGAAAACATGAAAACAAAAGTCTATTATAAAAAGGGGGACCTATCTATCATAGCCCTATAGCAACACGATTCGTTTGTAACAGCAGGAAGGTGCGGCACAAGGCCAGAAAGTTGAAAGAACAAGCCAGCCCCCTTAACGAAGGCGCACTCTGACCTCCCAAAAATAGTCTGCGAAACCCCGTCGGTATTGCCCTGTCGACTCGCCTCAAGCAGTAAGCAATAAACTAACTCCACACCAAAGAGGAGAAATGATGCCTAAGAGGGTGGACTTCCTAGGACTCCTTATTTCCAATACCTCAGTCTGAGAGATAAAAGGCCACCGAAATGGTTCAGTTCCTGTCGGACTGCGTATTTACTTCCTTCGATGATTTGGCACAAAGTCTGAAGGTGGGGAGAGCAAGCCCCCTTAAAGAAGGGAAACTCAGACCTCCTTAAATAGCATGGTTAGTTCCGTCGACATTCTCCCATAAGCCGCCTCAAGTAGTAAACAAGGCAGCTACAGAGACAAAATACCAATAGGCGTATTTGTAAGAAAGATGGTTGTAATGCATGAACGATTGTGAATTTGATCAACAATTCTTCTGTGTTGGAGGTGAACATATATAAATTTTGGCAGCTTTAAATTGAATGTAATATCAAAGGAAATGAAATTTGCAAAAATAGCCTACCGTCATAGTTTTTGCCGAAACCCTGATTTCTTGGAATAATTTTGTTCAACAAGGTTTTGTCATTGACCATGAGAGCGTTGACTGAGGCTAAGACGAAACAATCACCTGAAATGAAGGAGAAAAAGCAAAACAAAAATAAACAATAAAATGCTGAGAAAGTAGGAAGAAAAGGAAACATGCCGCCGTTGCCCAGGAGTGATAACTTCAGATTTGAAATTTATTTTTTCATCATATACATTTTAATTTCGACAGCGAACAATTAAGAAAACTCTCTCTCTCTCTCTCTCTCTCTCTCTCTATATATATATATATATATATATATATATATATATATATTGGTGCAGAAAAATTAGTACAACATGAGTACTGTCGGTTTCAAGCTCAGAAGGACTTAGCCATCCGGCTCTCTTCAGCTTATGTTGGTATCTGTTTTGGAAATGTGAACTGAGGAGAGACGGATGACTACGTCCTTCTGAGCTTGAAACCGACGGTACTAATGTTGTACTAATTTTTCAGTACAAAAAAAAAAAAAAAAATCGCTTTTAATTTTAATTTTAATTCTCAATTAATCGAGCACTGTGCTGGGATTTTTCCTACTATATTACAAAAGAAGTAATATATATATATATATATATATATATATATATATATATATATATATATATATATATATATATATATATATATATATATATATATATATACATATATATATATATGAAGCAATCCAACAAAAGATATAAGCGTCAACTAATATCTTATAATTAGTGAAACATCCGGATAAAAAACTGAAGCTCAATATACTGGATAGAGCATTAATATTATAATATAAAATGAAGTAATAAAATAAAATAAGGTGTCAATCAAATTTTATTAGAATTCAAAGTTCATGCAAAGCATCCTTAAGTCCTTAGCTCATGAGTTTTCAAAGATAATTCTTCTCTTCAGAGGACCATTACCGCAGTTATACTACTACAGGCAATAAAATTACGCTTTGAAAATATATAAAATTATATACACAAATATATAAAAATACATAACATCAAACATATCAATCCAAAAACATACTTTTGTTGAATCCATACAGTCCATCCAGGTCATACAAGTTGAGAAGCATAATCAGGAAGGACATTACTCCAAGATACAAACAGCAGTCCAAATACGTGAAATTGAAGGGGCCGGCAAAGTTATCCAATCGCGAAATGTGTCCATATTCAATGTTAATGATAAATAAATCAATCAAAATAATACAAAAAGTCCAATCAAAGTTCCGAAATCCCGACCAGTGCAACCCAAGTCAAATCCAAATTCAAATTCGTTGTTTAATTAGAAAACCCGTCAAATCCGAATTGAGCAAAATAAGACCGACTCCCATCACATCTAGCCAGAAGAGCGAAAAAAATTTTCTGAAGAGAAGAATTATCTTTGAAAACTCATGAGCTAAGGACTTAAGGATGCTTTGCATGAACTTTGAATTCTAATAAAATTTGATTGACATTTTGTATATAAAATTCTTATTGCACAAATCCCCCATTTCATTTTTTGTATATAAAATTCTTATTGCACAAATCCCCCAATTCTATTTTTTGTATATAAAATTCTTATTGCACAAATCCCCCAATTCTATTTTTTGTATATAAAATTCTTATTGCACAAATCCCCCATTTCATTTTTTGTATATAAAATTCTTATTGCACAAATCCCCCAATTCTATTTTTTGTATATAAAATTCTTATTGCACAAATCCCCCAATTCTATTTTTTGTATATAAAATTCTTATTGCACAAATCCCCCAATTCTATTTTTTGTATATAAAATTCTTATTGCACAAATCCCCCATTTCATTTTTTGTATATAAAATTCTTATTGCACAAATCCCCCAATTCTATTTTTTGTATATAAAATTCTTATTGCACAAATCCCCCATTTCATTTTTTGTATATAAAATTCTTATTGCACAAATCCCCCATTTCATTTTTTGTATATAAAATTCTTATTGCACAAATCCCCCATTTCATTTTTTGTATATAAAATTCTTATTGCACAAATCCCCCATTTCATTTTTTGTATATAAAATTCTTATTGCACAAATCCCCCGTTTCATTTTTTGTATATAAAATTCTTATTGCACAAATCCCCCATTTCATTTTTTGTATATAAAGTTCTTATTGCACAAATCCCCCATTTCATTTTTTGTATATAAAATTCTTATTGCACAAATCCCCCATTTCATTTTTTGTATATAAAATTCTTATTGCACAAATCCCCCATTTCATTTTTTGTATATAAAATTCTTATTGCACAAATCCCCCATTTCATTTTTTGTATATAAAATTCTTATTGCACAAATCCCCCAATTCTATTTTTTGTATATAAAATTCTTATTGCACAAATCCCCCATTTCATTTTTTGTATATAAAATTCTTATTGCACAAATCCCCCAATTCTATTTTTGTATATAAAATTCTTATTGCACAAATCCCCCAATTCTATTTTTTGTATATAAAATTCTTATTGCACAAATCCCCCATTTCATTTTTTGTATATAAAATTCTTATTGCACAAATCCCCCAATTCTATTTTTTGTATATAAAATTCTTATTGCACAAATCCCCCAATTCTATTTTTTGTATATAAAATTCTTATTGCACAAATCCCCCATTTCATTTTTTGTATATAAAATTCTTATTGCACAAATCCCCCAATTCTATTTTTTGTATATAAAATTCTTATTGCACAAATCCCCCATTTCATTTTTTGTATATAAAATTCTTATTGCACAAATCCCCCATTTCATTTTTTGTATATAAAATTCTTATTGCACAAATCCCCCATTTCATTTTTTGTATATAAAATTCTTATTGCACAAATCCCCCATTTCATTTTTTGTATATAAAATTCTTATTGCACAAATCCCCCAATTCTATTTTTTGTATATAAAATTCTTATTGCACAAATCCCCCAATTCTATTTTTTGTATATAAAATTCTTATTGCACAAATCCCCCATTTCATTTTTTGTATATAAAATTCTTATTGCACAAATCCCCCAATTCTATTTTTTGTATATAAAATTCTTATTGCACAAATCCCCCAATTCTATTTTTTGTATATAAAATTCTTATTGCACAAATCCCCCAATTCTATTTTTTGTATATAAAATTCTTATTGCACAAATCTACCATTTCATTTTTTGTATATAAAATTCTTATTGCACAAATCCCCCATTCCATTTTTTGTATATAAAATTCTTATTGCACAAATCCCCCATTTCATTTTTTGTATATAAAATTCTTATTGCACAAATCCCCCATTTCATTTTTTGTATATAAAATTCTTATTGCACAAATCCCCCATTTCATTTTTTGTATATAAAATTCTTATTGCACAAATCCCCCATTTCATTTTTTGTATATAAAATTCTTATTGCACAAATCCCCCATTTCATTTTTTGTATATAAAATTCTTATTGCACAAATCCCCCATTTCATTTTTTGTATATAAAATTCTTATTGCACAAATCCCCCATTTCATTTTTTGTATATAAAATTCTTATTGCACAAATCCCCCATTTCATTTTTTGTATATAAAATTCTTATTGCACAAATCCCCCATTTCATTTTTTGTATATAAAATTCTTATTGCACAAATCCCCCATTTCATTTTTTGTATATAAAATTCTTATTGCACAAATCCCCCATTTCATTTTTTGTATATAAAATTCTTATTGCACAAATCCCCCATTTCATTTTTTGTATATAAAATTCTTATTGCACAAATCCCCCATTTCATTTTTTGTATATAAAATTCTTATTGCACAAATCCCCCATTTCATTTTTTGTATATAAAATTCTTATTGCACAAATCCCCCATTTCATTTTTTGTATATAAAATTCTTATTGCACAAATCCCCCATTTCATTTTTTGTATATAAAATTCTTATTGCACAAATCCCCCATTTCATTTTTTGTATATAAAATTCTTATTGCACAAATCCCCCATTTCATTTTTTGTATATAAAATTCTTATTGCACAAATCCCCCATTTCATTTTTTGTATATAAAATTCTTATTGCACAAATCCCCCATTTCATTTTTTGTATATAAAATTCTTATTGCACAAATCCCCCATTTCATTTTTTGTATATAAAATTCTTATTGCACAAATCCCCCATTTCATTTTTTGTATATAAAATTCTTATTGCACAAATCCCCCATTTCATTTTTTGTATATAAAATTCTTATTGCACAAATCCCCCATTTCATTTTTTGTATATAAAATTCTTATTGCACAAATCCCCCATTTCATTTTTTGTATATAAAATTCTTATTGCACAAATCCCCCATTTCATTTTTTGTATATAAAATTCTTATTGCACAAATCCCCCATTTCATTTTTTGTATATAAAATTCTTATTGCACAAATCCCCCATTTCATTTTTTGTATATAAAATTCTTATTGCACAAATCCCCCATTTCATTTTTTGTATATAAAATTCTTATTGCACAAATCCCCCATTTCATTTTTTGTATATAAAATTCTTATTGCACAAATCCCCCATTTCATTTTTTGTATATAAAATTCTTATTGCACAAATCCCCCATTTCATTTTTTGTATATAAAATTCTTATTGCACAAATCCCCCATTTCATTTTTTGTATATAAAATTCTTATTGCACAAATCCCCCATTTCATTTTTTGTATATAAAATTCTTATTGCACAAATCCCCCATTTCATTTTTTGTATATAAAATTCTTATTGCACAAATCCCCCATTTCATTTTTTGTATATAAAATTCTTATTGCACAAATCCCCCATTTCATTTTTTGTATATAAAATTCTTATTGCACAAATCCCCCATTTCATTTTTTGTATATAAAATTCTTATTGCACAAATCCCCCATTTCATTTTTTGTATATAAAATTCTTATTGCACAAATCCCCCATTTCATTTTTTGTATATAAAATTCTTATTGCACAAATCCCCCATTTCATTTTTTGTATATAAAATTCTTATTGCACAAATCCCCCATTTCATTTTTTGTATATAAAATTCTTATTGCACAAATCCCCCATTTCATTTTTTGTATATAAAATTCTTATTGCACAAATCCCCCATTTCATTTTTTGTATATAAAATTCTTATTGCACAAATCCCCCATTTCATTTTTTGTATATAAAATTCTTATTGCACAAATCCCCCATTTCATTTTTTGTATATAAAATTCTTATTGCACAAATCCCCCATTTCATTTTTTGTATATAAAATTCTTATTGCACAAATCCCCCATTTCATTTTTTGTATATAAAATTCTTATTGCACAAATCCCCCAATTCTATTTTTTGTATATAAAATTCTTATTGCACAAATCCCCCATTTCATTTTTTGTATATAAAATTCTTATTGCACAAATCCCCCAATTTTATTTTTGTATATAAAATTCTTATTGCACAAATCCCCCAATTCTATTTTTTGTATATAAAATTCTTATTGCACAAATCCCCCATTTCATTTTTTGTATATAAAATTCTTATTGCACAAATCCCCCAATTCTATTTTTTGTATATAAAATTCTTATTGCACAAATCCCCCAATTCTATTTTTTGTATATAAAATTCTTATTGCACAAATCCCCCATTTCATTTTTTGTATATAAAATTCTTATTGCACAAATCCCCCAATTCTATTTTTTGTATATAAAATTCTTATTGCACAAATCCCCCATTTCATTTTTTGTATATAAAATTCTTATTGCACAAATCCCCCATTTCATTTTTTGTATATAAAATTCTTATTGCACAAATCCCCCATTTCATTTTTTGTATATAAAATTCTTATTGCACAAATCCCCCATTTCATTTTTTGTATATAAAATTCTTATTGCACAAATCCCCCAATTCTATTTTTTGTATATAAAATTCTTATTGCACAAATCCCCCAATTCTATTTTTTGTATATAAAATTCTTATTGCACAAATCCCCCATTTCATTTTTTGTATATAAAATTCTTATTGCACAAATCCCCCAATTCTATTTTTTGTATATAAAATTCTTATTGCACAAATCCCCCAATTCTATTTTTTGTATATAAAATTCTTATTGCACAAATCCCCCAATTCTATTTTTTGTATATAAAATTCTTATTGCACAAATCCCCCATTTCATTTTTTGTATATAAAATTCTCATTGCACAAATCCCCCAATTCTATTTTTTGTATATAAAATTCTTATTGCACAAATCCCCCATTTCATTTTTTGTATATAAAATTCTTATTGCACAAATCTACCATTTCATTTTTTGTATATAAAATTCTTATTGCACAAATCCCCCATTCCATTTTTTGTATATAAAATTCTTATTGCACAAATCCCCCATTTCATTTTTTGTATATAAAATTCTTATTGCACAAATCCCCCATTTCATTTTTTGTATATAAAATTCTTATTGCACAAATCCCCCATTTCATTTTTTGTATATAAAATTCTTATTGCACAAATCCCCCATTTCATTTTTTGTATATAAAATTCTTATTGCACAAATCCCCCATTTCATTTTTTGTATATAAAATTCTTATTGCACAAATCCCCCATTTCATTTTTTGTATATAAAATTCTTATTGCACAAATCCCCCATTTCATTTTTTGTATATAAAATTCTTATTGCACAAATCCCCCATTTCATTTTTTGTATATAAAATTCTTATTGCACAAATCCCCCATTTCATTTTTTGTATATAAAATTCTTATTGCACAAATCCCCCATTTCATTTTTTGTATATAAAATTCTTATTGCACAAATCCCCCATTTCATTTTTTGTATATAAAATTCTTATTGCACAAATCCCCCATTTCATTTTTTGTATATAAAATTCTTATTGCACAAATCCCCCATTTCATTTTTTGTATATAAAATTCTTATTGCACAAATCCCCCATTTCATTTTTTGTATATAAAATTCTTATTGCACAAATCCCCCATTTCATTTTTTGTATATAAAATTCTTATTGCACAAATCCCCCATTTCATTTTTTGTATATAAAATTCTTATTGCACAAATCCCCCATTTCATTTTTTGTATATAAAATTCTTATTGCACAAATCCCCCATTTCATTTTTTGTATATAAAATTCTTATTGCACAAATCCCCCATTTCATTTTTTGTATATAAAATTCTTATTGCACAAATCCCCCATTTCATTTTTTGTATATAAAATTCTTATTGCACAAATCCCCCATTTCATATATAAACATGAGTTTTAAGTAGCATTGTAACAGTATGAATTCTTTTGGTGAATGTGGTATTTTAGTAAATGATGGTTGTGAATAGAGACTATACAAATCCGAATAATTAGCAAATGTCACTGATCACTGACCATTCCCCAGCTCCCTTTTAGTCATGTGTCGCATTTCCTTATCGTTGTTGCATATATACATATGAGATGTAAGTAAGATTTTCACGGTATAAATTAAGCTGATGAATGTGGATTTTGGTAAATCATCATCGTGAATAACTAACTAAACGAAGTCTCGTCGCAGTCTCGGACGCAGTCTTTCTGTAAATTAGTATTCTGTACTTCTGTAAAGACACAATCACGTAAATATACCACCGTGATATCAAACATATTATCGATCCTTCAAGGTAAAAAAATATATGAATTATTATCATTTCTGATGACCTAAAGTAATATAAACACCCACCGCTGACTTTTTATTATGGAGTAGAGGTATTATTTCATGATTCATTTCAGTTGGCGGCTTAAGTCTAACGTGGTTATCTGACTAGCCATTTCTTTTCTTGTTTACCTTAACTACTTGAAATGGTCTGTCCGGAAGTTATAAAAAGTCACGTGTTTTACGATCGAAGTACATGTATTTATTTATATATACATTAACCAACATCGAACTTTATTAAGATATGTATGCATATATAAAAATAAATACAAATTGATAGATAGAGCGATTTGTATACTAGTTGTATTTCTACAAGCATGTGGCTACACATTATGATTCGTTTCGACCGGAGCTCTTGTAACCGGGTATCGTCTTGAAGATATCGAGTTTACAAGAGCGCTTATTCAAATGTGTCTTGATGTTTAGCCTAATGTTTGCCTAAATAAACCTATAATACAAATAGTTCTGTCTATTAATGAGCGTTAGTACATGAACACAGTTAAGATTTTAACATGATTATACAAAGCATACCTTTTTTTTTTTTACATGATTCACCCCAAACAAGACAGGACGCCACTGTAAACGTAAGGGGCTACTGAGAAAAAGGAAAAGGGGGGAAGGATTGGTGGTTCAGCTTAAATTGGGATCTGAGCAGCGAGATGTCTGTTTACATTAGTTTTAAATTTCTGCATGTCAGTACTGTCGGGGAAACAGAGGGCAGGGAGGGAGTTCCAGAGGCCAGCAGCATGAGGAAAGAAGCTATTTGAGTAGAATGCTCTCCGGCATCTGGGGACCTCCACAGTGAATGAATGAGATTTAGTAGAATGCCGAGTTAGTCTAGTGAATTTACGTCGAGGGGGCACCAGAGCAGCACACTCATCGGAGCATAATCCATTGAAGTATTTGTAAAACAAACACAAGGATGCTACATTGCGGCGATGGGACAGGGGCTGGAGCTTAGCTGACAGTGAGGGACCTATTAGGTTGACTACCCTTTTTTGGACTTTGTCAAGGAGGGAGAGACTAGTAGATGATGCACCAGCCCAGATGTGGCAATAATACTCCATGCATGGACGAATGGTGGCTTTGTAGAGATACAGGATAATGTCAGGTGTAAGGAGTTCACTAGCACGGTAGAGGGAGCCAACCTTCTTTGCGGCAGCCTTGGCAATGTCTTCAATGTATGTGTTCCAATTCATGTTACCTGTGAAGGTTAGGCCAAGGAGTTTGAATGATGAACTCTCAGGTAGGGTGTTATTTGCCATGACAATCGGTGGATGGAGAGGCTTCTTGTAGTTGTTGAAGGAAAGGAGCCTTGACTTTGCGGCATTAAAAGTCACCAACCATTTATGGCCCCAATCCACTACAGCCTGGAGGTCATCTTCTATATATGCAGCCATTGCCTCAGATATGATCGCGTCTGTTTTGCCAACATGGCGAGAGTAAAGCGTGGTGTCGTCAGCAAATAAACTGATCTCAGACACTATGTCATCAGGGAGATCGTTTATATAGATCAGGAACAACAAAGGTCCAAAAATAGATCCCTGGGGCACACCAGCATTTATGTCATGTTGCTTAGATGCTTGATACCTATATATATATATATATATATATATATATATATATATATATATATAAATCGTACCTGGATTTCATTGGAGTCATTCATTTTCCACTACATCATATCATATTCAAATTATTTTTTTCAACAACGTCCTTATCGCCATTACTAAAACTTTCTTTGAACCATGGTTGTTTTAAACATATCTTAACGGATTTTGCTTTAAGCATATCTTAAAATCTTATTGTAAATTGTCTAATTAATACTTACCAATAATGGACATTTTATTGGGTTTTCCTTCAGAGGATAAGAGTAATTCTTTAAAAGTCATTTAAAGGTTATTTTTAAATAGAATGTTCAAAGTTTCTTTTTGTGTGTAATAAAATGTTAAAACAGTAAAAATATATTTAGTCCAAAAAAAAAATATCTTTAGTCCAAAGAAAAAAATATCTTTAGACCAAGAAAAATAAAAACAATAAAAAACAACATGACCGCCAGCGATTAAAACCTGGAATTAATGTCAGATTCTCAACATTTAAAAAAGTATATGAGAATTTTATTTCAAAACCAAAAATACAATTTAGATCAACAGTTTCATCCAAAATTTGGGGGAATACCAAGCGAAATGAACGACAAAAACAAAAAAGCGGTACCTACTCTACAATTAAACCGATGTTTAAACTTAATTAAATTGAAAAAATCTTTCAAATTTTAATTTCTAAAAAGCAAATAATTAGACTTTCTGACTAATTTGTTGTTTTCTTAGAACCGAAAGTAGATTAGATATCTTTCTTTATGTTAAAATAATCTATTATCGAATATTAAAATTGTAAACAGTTTGTTTTTAGTATAGATTTAAAATATAGAGGTTTTCACCTTTTTTATTTTATTTTTTTATTTTTAGAAATGTTTTTGTCCGACCTAAGAAAACTTGCTCCCGTTAATTTTTCAGGGGAGGAAAATTTGACCCGATATTTTTTCAACTCCCAAGTTCCGCGCCAGTTAATGTTTTTTTTTTTTTTGGGGGGGGGGGGGGATATTTGAGCCGATATTTTTTCAACTCCCAAGTTCCGCGCCAGATAATTTTTTTTTTTTTTTTGGGGGGGGGGGGGGGGGGGGAAATTTGACCCGATATTTTTTCAACTCCCAAGTTCCGCGCAAGTTAATTTTTTTTTTTTTGGGGGGGGGGGGGGGGAAATTTGACCCGATATTTTTTCAACTCCCAAGTTCCGCGCCAGTTAATTTTTTTTTTTTTTGGGGGGGGGGGGGGAAATTTGACCCGATATTTTTTCAACTCCCAAGTTCCGCGCCAGATAATTTTTTTTTTTTTGGGGTGGGGGGGGGGGAAATTTGACCCGATATTTTTTCAACTCCCAAGTTCCGCGCCAGTTAATTTTTTTTTTGGGGGGGGGGGGGGGGAATTTGACCCGATATTTTTTCAACTCCCAAGTTCCGCGCAAGTTAATTTTTTTTTTTTGGGGGGGGGGAAATTTGACCCGATATTTTTTCAACTCCCAAGTTCCGCGCCAGATAATTTTTTTTTTTTAGGGGGGGGGGGGGGGAAATTTGACCCGATATTTTTTCAACTCCCAAGTTCCGCGCCAGATAATTTTTTTTGGGGGGGGGGGGGGGCAATTTGACCCGATATTTTTTCAACTTTCAAGTTCCGCGCCAGATAATTTTTTTTGGGGGGGGGGGGGGGAAATTTGTCTAAGCCAGATATTTTGTATGAGATTTTAAGACATTAAACGGATCTTAGAATTGTTTATTGACAATTTATTGATATTTTTTGACAACTTATGAAATATTTGTTTTTATTCAATCTTTAAAATTATTGTTTTTTTCGCCCCATATTGTACTATTGAAAAAAATTGATTTGCTTGAAAGTAATATAGTTACGTTCTTTAAAAAAAATTAAACAACCGCACGACGATTAATGTTGCCCTGGCTGTCTCTCCTCTCACAGAGAAATGTTTTCTTTTAAAAGAAAATAATCACTAATAATGTTTAAAAGTAAAACTTTATTTACTTAAAACAAATCTAAATTCCCTTGCAAAATAAATAGAAAGAGTATCGGGTCAAATTTTCAACCCCTGGAAAAATAGGTTGTAAATGTAATGAAAATTAAAATTGTTTTAAAATACTTCAGGGATTTTTCTATTTCTATTTTATACCTCAGGAAACGAAAATGCTTCGTCCGACATGTTCTCCTATAACTCTGAGCACATCTCAAAATATTAGCGAGATTTTGTCAAATATTATCTTACGGTCTTACACTTAAAGTGACATCCCCACCCATATTGACGAGATCCTTTTACGCCCACCCTATCCTTCGATCACTCATTGGCAGAATTGAACGTTTATGAAAGAAGGTACATTTTCATTATGGAGCGCTGAAAAATGAGCCGCTCCTTTTTTATAGGAGTTGGAGCTGGAACGACTCCATCTTGAAAATGGGGAGCGTGCGAGGAGCCAGCTCCAATTTTGGGCGTTGGAGGAGGAGCGGTAACAGCTCCAAAAGTAGTGGAGCGCGTAAAGCTCTCTCTCTCTCCCTCCCTCTCTCTCTCTCTCTCTCTCTCTCTCTATATATATATATATATATATATATATATATATAGTATAGTATAGTATATAAAAGATTCCATGTACTTACCCAAATGTCCTTGGAATATATCATAGTAAGTTGCTTCTCGAATGAACACGGGAGTTTTGTTAACAATCTCCTAAAAAGAATATAAATTAACGTATAATATAACAAAACCGAAACTAGGTTTGCATCAAATACGACGTTGTCATCAAATCAAATCAAATTTATTGGCAAAAATATCAAAGTGCAACAAGCCATGTAAATGGACGGTTAGAAGATGTGTACATCTACATACTGTCTGAATGTTTTGTCCATCACCTTTATTCTGGATATGATAGACATCGTCATTTCCTCTTGTAGGCTGTTCCATGACGCAGATTCACGCACAGAGAATGCTGCCTTTCGTTTAAGAAGACGCTTCGTCTGATGATCACGACTTGACTCTCGGCTTAAATACTTCTCGAAAATGTATGTTTATTTACTCCTCTCTAGGAGTTAGGTTCAAGGCCAGTTTTATCTTACTCCCACAAGTAAGATGTGACACAAGGTCGGGAAAGTGGGAGTCGAAAAGCCAGCGCCTGAGAGGTGAGCACTCTGGCCATCAAAAATTGCCTGGGCAGCCCCGTCGACATTCCCCGGTAGGAGCGCCTCAGGCAGTAAGCAATAAACTTACTCCTCTCCAAAGAGGGGAGGCAAAGCCTGGGAGGGTGGACCTCTTAGAACTGCACAGGACAAACCCATAGACAGAGGTAAATCAAGCCCCGAATGCCAAGACAATACCAGTCTATGGGGTGCAGTATCCATCGGAACAGATACTACACTTTCTTCCTAGCAAAAGTATTTATTTACTCCTCTCCAGGAGTTAGGCACAAGGCCAGTTTTTTTTTATCTTACTCCCACAGGTAAGATGTGACCCAAGGTCGGGTCGGGAAAGTCAGGTTTGAAAAGCCCCGTCGGCATTCCCGGTCGGGGCTAAGTTTATTTAAATTCTAATTGATGTATGTTTTACGAAAGAAATGCGTCCTCACGTAATATCCGCTGTTAAAATTATGACGACGATCCTAAAAGCATTCATATTCTTGATGTGTGTTTTTCGTCCTGTCAAATAATTCCATTATTTACTATTTAGTTTTCTTCTTCATATTGCGCTGTAGACGTTATGCAGAAATGTGTGGAAGTGAAGTCAAATCATGTCATGTTTGTGAAACGGTTAGTTTACAATCAACAGATGTAGACACATTTTAACATGGTTGTTTTATGAGAATTTTGTTTAGAAATTTGAAGAAAAAAACATTAACAATCTATAATAAAATCGATTTTGAGAAAAAATTGCTTTGAAAATCGTATTTTATCTGGAATTATTTGCTCTAAACGATCATTTTCTAAGAGCACGAATGCACGTATGATGACATAATAAGACAACGATGTTCTTTGCCTATCGGTGGACAGGTTTTGCGTGGACTGACTTGCACGTTGAAACAAAATATGTTTTAGCAAAAAGCAGAGAACTGCTAATCGCTATTCCCACTCATTGTCAACGGCTGCCTTGAAAAGGGTCGACTGAAATTTATCTTGTTAGTTTCTTTATTACTGTCGCCATTTTCTTTTACTAATTGTTTTAAAACATCGAAATGTATTTCTTTGTTCCCTCTTCGCCTAGTTCTCTGTTACTCGTTTATAATATAAATTAAAATAATAACAACTGCTCGCAACCATAGATAATTATGGCTGTTCACATAATATTATATATATATATATATATATATATATATATATATATATATATATATATATAATTGACACCTTATTTTATTACTTCATTTTATATTATAATTATATATATATATATATATATATATATAATTATAATATAAAATGAAGTAATAAAATAAGGTGTCGATCAAATTTTATTAGAATTCAAAGTTCATGCAAAGCATCCTTAAGTCCTTAGCTCATGAGTTTTCAAAGATAATTCTTCTCTTCAGAGGACCGTTACCGCAGTTATACTACTACAGGCAATAAAATTACGCTTTGAAAATATATAAAATTATATACACAAATACATAAAAATACATAACATCAAACATATCAATCCAAAAAACATACTTTTGTTGAATCCATACAGTCCATCCAGGTCATACAAGTTGAGAAGCATAATCAGGAAGGACATTACTCCAAGATACAAACAGCAGTCCAAATACGTGAAATTGAAGGGGCCGGCAAAGTTATCCAGTCGCGAAATGTGTCCATATTCAATGTTAATGATAAATAAATCAATCAAAATAATACAAAAAGTCCAATCAAAGTTCCGAAATCCCGACCAGTGCAACCCAAGTCAAATCCAAATTCGTTGTTTAATTAGAAAACCCGTCAAATCCGAATTGAGCAAAATAAGACCGACTCCCACCACATCTAGCCAGAAGAGCGAAAAATATATAAGTGATCTTCTCTCCAGACATGACAAATCCCTAACGAACTATATATATATATATATATATATATATATATATATATATATATATATATATATATATATATATATATATATATATATATATATATATATTAGTATTTCATGTATCCACATAACATTTTATAAAGAAGATATAATTTTTTATGTATCAATTTTCAGTATTTACTTCAACAGTGCTCGATACGTAAGTAGAGCTAGGTAGTAAGTTATGAAAATATATGTATGACAATTAAGCACCACAGAGGCTAAAATGCCTTTTAGCCTGAAGATTCCCCCGAGGATGAAACGCCGGAGCCTCTGTGTAGCTTAATTGCCATACATATATTTTCATAGCGTACTATATATATATATATATATATATATATATATATATATATATATATGCAAACATTGTTAAACACATAACATAATTCGGCTGTTTAATTATACGTTTTTCATTTTTTCAATTTTTCTGATGGTCTTGTTGGTATTAAAATGAAAATAAAATCAATGTTGCATCATCATCATGTGTCAAAAGCAAATGAACAAAAAAGCTGGAGAAAAAAGAGACATTTTTAAAAGACGGTGGAGAAACGCGGGGTCAACGGTTTTCGCATTTTTCCAGGAAAGTCGTTGACAATTTAAATTCAGCAACGCTGAATGACATAACAAAACAACATCGCATTATTATAAGCATTTTAAAATGTTTCCAATGGTTTCACATGTGATGTTATCAATTATAGGTTCTTTTGTTTTTATGTAGATAGTTTCAGTATTTTTAATTTTGATGAATTCTTAAATGAGGCGAGGGCTCAGAATGACCATAGTCTGACTGTTCGACAGATCTTGTTTGTTAATTTATAGCATGTCGTCATCTTTCAGCGTTCTGGCCTCCTTTACTAGGATGGCCGTAGCATAAAACGCGAGAATTGACACTTCCGGCTAAGAATGTATTATGCATTCTAAACTAACAATAACGTTATTATTTAGAAAGCCATTCGTAACAGTGCGAGGGCGGCTTCGTCAACTATTCTGTAATTTCACCTAACAATTTAAAGCACAAAAAAACGTGTGTGTTTTCCACCCTTAGAAGAGTTTAGAAAGCTCCTGGCAGGAACATTATATAGCAGGGACTAATTTTTGCACTTCCCAACTTTCTGCTAAACAAATCCGTAGCCGGAAGTGAGAATTCTCGGAAGTAATGTTGTAATACAGATAAATCTTTATGAAATTGTCATTTGGCTGATAAACAATACTATAAGACGATTGGAAACGATAGGAAAGATAATAATATTTATGTATTTTATATTCTTATTAAGATAAGAAGGATAATAATATTGATGTATTTTATATTCTTATTAAGCTAAAAAGGATAATAATATTGATGTATTTATATCTTATTAAGCTAAGAAGGATAATAATATTAATGTGTTTTATATTTTTATTAAGCTAAAGAAGGATAATTATGTTGATGTATTTTATATTCTTATTCGGCTAAGAAGGATAATAATATGTATGTATTTTATATTCTCATTAAGCTAAGAAGGATAATAATATTATTGTATTTTGTATTCTTATTGAGCTAAGTTTGATAATAATATTAATGTATTTTATATTCTTATTAAGCTAATGATGATAATAATATTAATATATTTTATATTCTTATTAAGCTAAGAAGGATAATAAGATTAATGTATTTTATATTCTTATTTAGCTAAGAAGGATAATTATATTGATGTATTTTATATTCTTATTAAGCTAAGAAGGATGATAATATTAATGTATTTTATATTCTTATTAAGCTAAGAAGGATAATAAAATGTATGTATTTTATATTCTTATTAAGCAAAGAAGGATAATAATATTGATCTATTTAATATTCTTATTAAGCTAACAAAGATGATTATATTAATGTATTTTTTATTCTTATAAAGCTAAGAAGGATAATTATATTAATGTATTTTATATTCTTATAAAGCTGATAAGGATAATAATATTAATGTATTTTATATTCTTATAAAGCTAAGAAGGATAATTATATTAATGTATTTTATATTCTAATAAAGCTGATAAGGATAATAATATTAATGTATTTTATATTCTTATTAAGCTAAGCAGGATAATAATATTAAAGTATTTTATATTCTTTTTAAGCTAAGAAGGATAATAATATTGATGTATTTTATATTCTTATTAAGCAAAGAAGGATTATAATATTTATGTTTTTTATATTCTTATTAAGCTAGGAAGGATAATTATATTAATGTATTTTATATTCTTATTAAGCTAAGAAGGATAATAATATTGATGTATTTTATATTCTAATAAAGCTTAGAACGATAATAATATTAATATATTTTATATTCTTATTAAGCTATAAAGGATGATTATATTAATGTATTTTATATTCTTATTAAGCAAAGAATGATAATAATATTAATGTATTTTATATTCTTATTAAGCTAAGAACGATAATTATGTTAATGTGTTATATATTCTTATTAAGCTAAGAATGATAATAATATTAATGTATTTTATATTCTTATTTAGCTAAGAAGGATAATTATATTAATGTATTTTATATTCTTAATAAGCTAAGAAGGATAATAATATTCATGTATTGTATATTCTTATTAAGCTAAGAAGGATAATAATATGAATGTATTTTATATTCTTATTCCGCTAAGAATGATAATAATATTAAGTTATTTTATATTCTTATTAAGCTTAGAAGGATAATAATATTAATGTATTTTATATTCTAATTAAGCTATAAAGATTAATAATATTAATGTATTTTATATTCTTATTAAGCTAAGAAAGGTTATTAATAATGAGCAATTTTATATTCTTATTAAGCTAAGAAGGATTATAATATTAATGTATTTTATACTCTTATAAAGCTAAGAAGGATAATTATATTGATCTATTTTATATTCTTATTAAGCTAAGAAGGATAATAATATTAATGTATTTTATATTCTCATTAAGCTAAGAAGGATAATAATATTAATGTATTTTATATTCTTCTTAAGCTATGAAGGATAATAATATTAATTATTTTATATTCTTATTAAGCTTAGAAAGGTTATTAATAATGATCAATTTTATATTCTTATTAAGCTAAGAAGGATTATCATACTAATGTATTTTATACTCTTATAAAGCTAAGAAGGATAATTATATTGATCTATTTTATATTCTTATTAAGCTAAGAAGGATAATAATATTAATGTATTTTATATTCTCATTAAGCTAAGAAGGATAATAATATTAATGTATTTTATATTCTTATGAAGCTCAGAAGGAAAATTATATTAATGTACTTTATATTGTTATTCAGCTAAGAAAAATAATAAAATGTATGTATTTTATATTCTTATTAAGCTAAGAAGGATAATAATATTGATGTATTTTATATTCTTATTAAGCTAAGAAGGATTATAATATTGATGTATTTTATATTCTTATTAAGCTAAGAAGGATAATGATATTAATGTATTTTATATTTTTATAAAGCAAAGAAGGATAATAATATTGATGTATTTAATATTCTTAGTAAGCTAAGAAAAGAAAATTATATTAATGTATTTTATATTCTTATTAAGCTAAGAATTATAATAATATTAATGTATTTTATATTCTTCATAAGCTAAGAAGAGTTATAATATTAATGTATTTTATATTCCTAATAAACTAAGAAGGATAATAATATTAATGTATTTTATATTCTTATTAAGCTAAGAAGTATAATAATATTGATGTATTTTATATTCTTATTAAGCGAAGACGGATAATTATGTTGATGTATTTTATATACTTATTAAGCTAAGAAGGATAATAATATTAATGTATTTAATATTTTTATTAAGCTAAAAAGGATAATAATATTTATGTATTTAATATTCTTATTAAGCTAAGAAGGATAATAATATTGATGTATTTTATATTCTTATTAAGCTAAGAAAGATAATAATATTGATGTATTTTATATTCTTATTAAGCGAAGACGGATAATTATGTTGATGTATTTTATATACTTATTAAGCTAAGAAGGATTATAATATTAATGTATTTTATATTTTTATTAAGCTAAAAAGGATAATAATATTTATGTATTTAATATTCTTATTAAGCTAAGAAGGAAAATTATATTAATGTACTTTATATTGTTATTCAGCTAAGAAAAATAATAAAATGTATGTATTTTATATTCTTATTAAGCTAAGAAGGATAATAATATTGATGTATTTTATATTCTTATTAAGCTAAGAAGGATTATAATATTGATGTATTTTATATTCTTATTAAGCTAAGAAGGATAATGATATTAATGTATTTTATATTTTTATAAAGCAAAGAAGGATAATAATATTGATGTATTTAATATTCTTAGTAAGCTAAGAAAAGAAAATTATATTAATGTATTTTATATTCTTATTAAGCTAAGAATTATAATAATATTAATGTATTTTATATTCTTAATAAGCTAAAAAGAGTTATAATATTAATGTATTTTATATTCCTAATAAACTAAGAAGGATAATAATATTAATGTATTTTATATTCTTATTAAGCTAAAAATGATAAGTATATTAAGTTATTTTATATTCTTATTAAGCTTAGAAGGATAATAATATTAAGGTATTTTATATTCTAATTAAGCTATAAAGATTAATAATATTAATGTATTTTATAGTCTTATTAAGCAAAGAAGGATAATAATATTAATGTATTTTTTATTCTTATTAAGCTAAGAAGGATAATAATATTAATGTATTTGATATTCTTATTAAGCTAAGAATGATAATAATATTAATGTATTTTATATTCTTATTAAGAAAAAAAGGATTATAATATTTATGTTTTTTATATTCTTATTAAGCTAAGAAGGATAATTATATTAATGTATTTTATATTCTTATTAAGCTAAGAAGGATAATAATATTGATGTATTTTATATTCTAATAAAGCTTAGAAGGATAATAATATTAATGTATTTAATATTCTTATTAAGCTAAGACGGATAATAATATTGATGTATTTTATACTCCTATTAAGCTTAGAAGGATAATAATATTAATGTATTTTATATTCTTATTAAGCTAAGAAGGATAATAATATTGATGTATTTTATATTCTTATTAAGCAAAGAAGGATTATAATATTTATGTTTTTTATATTCTTATTAAGCTAAGAAGGATAATTATATTAATGTATTTTATATTCTTATTAAGCTAAGAAGGATAATAATATTGATGTATTTTATATTCTAATAAAGCTTAGAAGGATAATAATATTAATGTATTTAATATTCTTATTAAGCTAAGAAGGATAATAATATTGATGTATTTTATACTCCTATTAAGCTTAGAAGGATAATAATATTAATGTATTTTATATTCTAATTAAGCTATAAAGATTAATAATATTAATGTATTTTTTAGTCTTATTAAGCAAAGAAGGATAATAATATTAATGTATTGTATATTCTTATTAAGCTAAGAAGGATAATAATATGAATGTATTTTATATTCTTATTAAGCTAATGAGGATAATAATATTAATATATTTTATATTCTTATTAAGCTAAAAATGATAATAATATTAAGTTATTTTATATTCTTATTAAGCTTAGAAGGATAATAATATTAATGTATTTTATATTCTACTTAAGCTATAAAGATTAATAATATTAATGTATTTTATAGTCTTATTAAGCAAAGAAGGATAATAATATTAATGTATTTTTCATTCTTATTAAGCTAAGAAAGATAATAATATTAATGTATTTGATATTCTTATTAAGCGAAGAAGGATAATAATATTGATGTATTTTATATTCCTATTAAGCTAAGAAAAGAAAATTATATTAATGTATTTTATATTCTTATTAAGCTAAGAATTATAATAATATTAATGTATTTTATATTCTTAATAAGCTAAGAAGAGTAATTATATTAATGTATTTTATATTCCTAATAAACTAAGAAGGATAATAATATTAATTTATTTTATATTCTTATTAAGCTAAGAAGTATAATAATATTGATGTATTTTATATTCTGTTTAAGCAAAGAAGGATACTTATATTAATGTATTTTATATTCTTATTAAGCTAAGAATGATTATAATATTAATGTATTTTATATTCTTATTAAGCGAAGACGGATAATTATGTTGATGTATTTTATATACTAATTAAGCTAAGAAGGATAATAATATTAATGTATTTTATATTTTTATTAAGCTAAAAAGGATAATAATATTTATGTATTTAATATTCTTATTAAGCTAAGAAGGATAATAATATTGATGTATTTTATATTCTTATTAAGCTAAGAACGATAATTATGTTAATGTGTTATATATTCTTATTAAGCTAAGAATAATAATAATATTGATGTATTTTATATTCTTATTCAGCTTAGAAGGATAATAATATTGATATATTTTATATTCTTTTTAAGCTAAGAAGGATAATAATATTACTGTATTTTATATTCTTATTAAGCTGAGAAAGGTTATTAATAATGATCAATTTTATATTCTTATTAAGATAAGAAGGATAATAATATGTATGTATTTTATATTCTAATTAAGCTAAGAAGGATAATAATATTATTGTATTTTGTATTCTTATTGAGCTAAGTTTGATAATAATATTAATGTATTTTATATTCTTATTAAGCTAATGATGATAATAATATTAATATATTTTATATTCTTATTAAGCTAAGAAGGATAATAAGATTAATGTATTTTATATTCTTATTTAGCTAAGAAGGATAATTATATTGATGTATTTTATATTCTTATTAAGCTAAGAAGGATGATAATATTAATGTATTTTATAGTCTTATTAAGCTAAGAATGGAAATAAAATGTATGTATTTTATATTCTTATTAAGCAAAGAAGGATAATAATATTGATCTATTTAATATTCTTATCAAGCTAACAAAGATGATTATATTAATGTATTTTTTATTCTTATTAAGCTTAGAAAGATAATAATATTAATGTATTTTATATTCTTATTAAGCTAAGCAGGATAATAATATTAAAGTATTTTATATTATTATTAAGCTAAGAAGGATTATAATATTGATGTATTTTATATTCTTTTTAAGCTAAAAAGGATAATAATATTAATGTATTTTATATTTTTATAAAGCAAAGAAGGATAATAATATTGATGTATTTTATATTCTTATTAAGCTAAGAAAAGAAAATTATATTAATGTTTTTTATATACTTATTAAGCTAAGAATAATAATTATGTTGATATATTTTATATTCTTATTAAGCTAAGAATGATAATAATATTAATGTATTTTATATTCTTATTAAGCTAAGTAAGATAATTATATTAAAGTATTTGGTATTCTTATTAAGCTAAGAATGATAATAATATTAATGTATTTTATATTCTTATAAAGCTAAGAGTGATAATAATATTAATGTATTATATATTCTGATTAAGCTAAGAAAGATAATAATATTAATGTATTTTATATTCTTATGAAGCTAAGAATGATAATAATATTAATGTATTTTATATTCTCATTAAGCTAAGAAAGATAATAATATTGATGTATTTTATATTCTTATTAAGCTAAGAAGGATAATAATATTGATGTATTTTATACTCTTATTAAGCTTAGAAGGATAATAATATTGATGTATTTTATATTCTTATTAAGCTAAGAAGGACTATAATATTTATGTTTTGTATATTCTTATCAAGCTAAGAAGGATAATTATATTAATGTATTTTATATTCTTTTTAAGCTATAAAGGATAATAATATTAATGTATTTTATATTCTTATTAAGCAAAGAAAAGAAAATTATATTAATGTATTTTATATTCTTATTAAGCAAAGAATGATAATAATATTGATGTATTTTATATTCTTTTTAAGCTATAAAGAATAATTATATTAATGTATTTTATATTCTTATTAAGCAAAGAATGATAATAATATTTATGTATTTTATATTCTTATTAAGCTAAGAACGATTATTATGTAAATGTGTTACATATTCTTATTAAGCTAAGAATTATAATAATATTAATGTATTTTATATTCTTATTTAGCTAAGAAGGATAATTATATTAATGTATTTTATATTCTTAATAAGCTAAGAAGGATAATAATATTAATGTATTGTATATTCTTATTAAGCTAAGAAGGATAATAATATGAATGTATTTTATATTCTTATTCAGCTAAGAATGATAATAATATTAAGTTATTTTATATTCTTATTAAGCTTAGAAGGATAATAATATTAATGTATTTTATATTTTAATTAAGCTATAAAGATTAATAATATTAATGTATTTTATAGTCTTATTAAGCTAAAAAGGATAATAATATTAATGTATTTAATATTCTTATTAAGCTAAGAAGGATAATAATATTGTTGTATTTTATATTCTTATTCAGCTTAGAAGGATAATAATATTGATGTATTTTATATTCTTTTTAAGCTAAGAAGGATAATAATATTAATGTATTTTATATTCTTATTAAGCTAAGAAAGGTTATTAATAATGATCACTTTTATATTCTTATTAAGCTAAGAAATATTATAATATTAATGTATTTTATTCTCTTATAAAGCTAAGAAGGATAATTATATTGATCTATTTTATATTCTTATTAAGCTAAGAAGGATAATAATATTAATGTATTTTATATTCTCATTAAGCTAAGAAGGATAATAATATTCATGTATTTTATATTCTTATTAAGCTAAGAAGGATAATAATATTCATGTATTTTATATTCTTATTAAGCTAAGTACGAGAATAATATTAATGTATTTTATATTCTTATTAAGCTAAAAAGGATAATAATATTAATGTATTTAATATTCTTATTAAGCTAAGAAGGATAATAATATTGTTGTATTTTATATTCTTATTAAGCTAAGAAGGATAATAATATTCATGTATTTTATATTCTTATTAAGCTAAGAAGGATAATAATATTAATGTATTTTATATTCTTATTAAGCTAAGAAAGGTTATTAATAATGATCACTTTTATATTCTTATTAAGCTAAGAAATATTATAATATTAATGTATTTTATTCTCTTATAAAGCTAAGAAGGATAATTATATTGATCTATTTTATATTCTTATTAAGATAAGAAAGATAATAATATTAATGTATTTTATATTCTTATAAAGCTCTAAAAGGATAATAATATTAATGTATTTTATATTCTTATACAGCTAAGAAGGATAATAATATTAATGTTTTTTTATTCATATTAAGCTAAGAAGGAAAATAATACTAATGTATTTTATATTCTTATTAAGCTAAGAAAAATATTAATATTAATGTATTTTATATTCTTATTAAGCTAAGAAGGATAATAATATTAATGTATTTTATATTCTTATTAAGCTATTAAGGCTAATAATATTAATGTATTTTATATTCTTATTAAGCTTAGAATGATAATAATATTAATGTTTGTATATTCTTATTAAGCTAAGAAGGATAATAATATTCATGTATTTTATATTCTTATTAAGCTAAGAAAGATAATAATATTAACGTATTTTATATTCTTATTAAGGTCAGAAGTATAATAATATTAATGTATTTCATTTTTTTATTAAGCTAAGAAAGATGATAATATTAATGTATTTTATATTCTTATTAAGCTAAGAAAGATAATAATAGTAACGTATTTTATATTCTTATTAAGCCCAGAAGAATAATAATATTAATGTATTTTATATCCTTATTAAGCTAAGAGGGATTATAATATTTATGTATTTTATATTCTTATTAAGCTAAGAAGGATAATAATATTAATGTATTTTATATTCTTATTAAGCTAAGAAGGATAATAATATTACTGTATTTTATATTCTTATTAAGCTAACAAGGGTAATAATATTAATGTATTTTGTATTTTTATTAAACTAAGAAAGATAATCATAGTAATGTATTTTATTTTTTATTAAGCTAAGAAAGATAATAATATTAATGTATTTTATATTCTTGTAAAGCTAAGAAAACTAATAATATTAATGTATTTTATATTCTTATTAAGCTTATAAGGATAATAATATTAATGTATTTTATATTCTTATTAAGCTAACAAGGGTAATAATATTAATGTATTTTATATTCTTATTAAGCTAAGAAGGATAATAATATTAACGTATTTTATATTCTTATAAAGCTAAGAAGGATAATAATATAAATGTATTTTATATTTTTATTAAGCTAAGAATGATAATCATATAAATGTATTTTATATTCTTATTAAGCTTAGAAAGATAATACTATTTATGTATTTTATATTCTTATTAAGCTAAGAAGAAGAATTATATGAATGTATTTTATATTCTTATTAAGCTAAAAAGATAATAATATTAATGTATTTTATATTCTTATTAAGCTAAGCAGGACAATGATATCAATGTTTTTTTATATTCTTATTAAGCTAAGAAGGACAATAATATTAATGTATGTTTTATTCTCATTAAGCTAGAAAAGATAATAATATTAATAATTTTATTTTCTTATTTAGCTTAGAAGGATAGTAATATAAATGTATTGTATATTCTTTTCAAGCTAAGAAAGATAATAATATTAATGTAATTTATATTTTTATTAAGCTCTAAAAGGATAATAATATTAATGTATTTTATATTCTTATACAGCTAAGAAGGATAATAATATTAATGTTTTTTATATTCATATTAAGCTAAGAAGGATAATAATATGAATGTATTTTATATTCTGATTAAGCTAAGAAAGATAATAATAATATTAATGTATTTCATATTCTTATTAAGCTCTAAAAAGATAATAATATTAATGTATTTTATATTTTTATTAAGCGAAGAAGGATAATAATATTAATGTATTTTATATTCTTATTGAGCTAAAAAGGATAATAATATTAATTATTTTATATTCTTATACAGCTAAGAAAGATAATAATATTAATGTTTTTTATATTCATATTAAGCTAAGAAGGATAATAATATTAATGTATTTTATATTCTTATACAGCTAAGAAGGATAATTATATTAATATTTTTTATATTCATATTAAGCTAAGAAGGATAATAATATGAATGTATTTTATATTCTGATTAAGCTAAGAAGGATAATAATATTACTGTATTTTGTATTCTTATTAAGCTATAAAGGATAATAATATTAATGTATTTTATATTCTTATGAAGCTAAGAATGATAATAATATTAATGTATTTCATATTCTTATTAAGCTAAGAATGATAATAATATTAATGTATTGTATATTCTTATTAAGCTAAGAAGGATAATAATATTAATGTATTGTATATTCTTATTAAGCTTAGAAGGATAATAATATTAATGTATTTTATATTCTTATTAAGCTAAGAAGGATAATAGTATTAATGTATTTTATATTCTTATAAAGCTAAAGTGATTATTATATTAATGTATTTTATATTCTTATTAAGCTAAGAAGGATAATAATATTAATTATTTTATATTCTTATTAAGCTTAGAAGGATAATAATATTAATGTATTTTATACTCTTATTAAGCTAACAAGGGTAATAATATTAATGTATTTTATATTCTTATTAAGCTAAGAAGGATAATAATTTTAATGTATTTTATATTCTTATTAAGCTAAGAAGGATAATAATATTAATGTATTTTATATTCTGATTAAGCTAAGAAGGATAATAATATTAATATATTTTATATTCTTATTAAACTAAATAGGATAATAATATTAATGTATTTTATATTCTTATTAAGCTAAGAAGGATAATAATATTAATTATTTTATATTTTTATTAAGCTTAGAAGGATAATAATATTAATGTATTTTATATTCTTATTAAGCTAAAAAGGATAATAATATTAATTATTTTATATTCTTATACAGCTAAGAAAGATAATAATATTAATGTTTTTTATATTCATATTAAGCTAAGAAGGATAATAATATTAATGTATTTTATATTCTTATACAGCTAAGAAGGATAATTCTATTAATGTTTTTTATATTCATATTAAGCTAAGAAAGATAATAATATGAATGTATTTTATATTCTGATTAAGCTAAGAAGGATAATAATATTACTGTATTTTGTATTCTTATTAAGCTATAAAGAGTAATAATATTAATGTATTTTATATTCTTATGAAGCTAAGAATGATAATACTATTAATGTATTTCATATTCTTATTAAGCTAAGAATGATAATAATATTAATGTATTGTATATTCTTATTAAGCTAAGAAGGATAATAATATTAATGTATTGTATATTCTTATTAAGCTTAGAAGGATAATAATATTAATGTATTTTATATTCTTATTAAGCTAAGAAGGATAATAGTATTAATGTATTTTATATTCTTATTAAGCTAAAGTGATTATTTTATTAATGTATTTTATATTCTTATTAAGCTAAGAAGGATAATAATATTAATTATTTTATATTCTTATTAAGCTTAGAAGGATAATAATATTAATGTATTTTATACTCTTATTAAGCTAACAAGGGTAATAATATTAATGTATTTTATATTCTTATTAAGCTAAGAAGGATAATAATTTTAATGTATTTTATATTCTTATTAAGCTAAGAAGGATAATAATATTAATGTATTTTATATTCTGATTAAGCTAAGAAGGATAATAATATTAATATATTTTATATTCTTATTAAACTAAATAGGATAATAATATTAATGTATTTTATATTCTTATTAAGCTAAGAAGGATAATAATATTAATTATTTTATATTTTTATTAAGCTTAGAAGGATAATAATATTAATGTATTTTATATTCTTATTAAGCTAACAAGGGTAATAATATTAATGTATTTTATATTCTTATTAAGCTTAGAAGGATAATAATATTAATGTATATTATATTTCTATTAAGCTAACTAGGGTAATAATATTAATGTATTTTATATTCTTATTAAGCTAAGAAAAATAATAATATTAATGTATTTTATATTATATAGAGCTAAGAAGGATAATAATATTAATGTATTTTGTATTCTTATTAAGCTAAGAAGGATAATAATATTAATGTATTGTATATTCTTATTTAGCTCAGAAGGATAATAATATTAATGTATTTTATATTCTTATTAAGCTAAGAAGGATAATAATATTAATGTATTTTATATTCTTATTAAACTAAATAGGATAATAATATTAATGTATTTTATATTCTTATTAAGTTAAGATGGATAATAATATTAAATATTTTATATTCTTATTAAGCTTAGAAGGAAAATAATATTAATGTATTTTATATTCTTATTAAGCTAAGAAGGATAATAATATTAACGTATTTGATAAGAAGGATAATAATATTAATGTATTTTAAATCATTATTAAGCTAAGAATGATAATCATATAAATGTATTTTATATTCTTATTAAGCTTAGAAGGATAATACTATTTATGCATTTTATATTCTTATTAAGCTAAGAAGGATAATTATATGAATGTATTTTATATTCTTATTAAGCTAAAAAGATAATAATATTAATGTATTTTATATTCTTATTAAGCTAAGCAGGACAATAATATCAATGTTTTTTATATTCTTATTCAGCTTAGAAAGACAATAATATTAATGTATTTTTTATTCTTATTAAGCTAGAAATGATAATAATATTCATTATTTTATATTCTTATTTAGCTTAGAAGGATAGTTATATAAATGTATTGTATATTCTTTTCAAGCTAACAAGGATAATAATATTAATGTATTTTATATTCTTATTAAGCTAAGAAAGATAATAATATTAATGTATTTTATATTCTTATAAAGCTCTAAAAGGATAATAATATTAATGTATTTTATATTCTTATACAGCTAAGAAGGATAATAATATTAATGTTTTTTTATTCATATTAAGCTAAGAAGGAAAATAATACTAATGTATTTTATATTCTTATTAAGCTAAGAAAAATATTAATATTAATGTATTTTATATTCTTATTAAGCTAAGAAGGATAATAATATTAATGTATTTTATATTCTTATTAAGCTATTAAGGCTAATAATATTAATGTATTTTATATTCTTATTAAGCTTAGAATGATAATAATATAAATGTTTGTATATTCTTATTAAGCTAAGAAGGATAATAATATTAATGTATTGTATATTCTTATTAAGCTTAGAAGGATAATAATATTAATGTATTTTATATTCTTATTAAGCTAAGAAGGATAATAGTATTAATGTATTTTATATTCTTATTAAGCTAAGAAGGATAATAATATTAATGTATTGTATATTCTTATTAAGCTAAGAAGGATAATAATATTAATGTATTTTATATTCTAATTTAGCTAAGAAGGATAATAATATTAATGTATTTTATATTCTTATTAAGCTAAGAAGGATAATAATATTAATGTATTTTATATTCTTATTAACTAAATAGGATAATAATATTAATGTATTTTATATTCTTTTTAAGTTAAGATGGATAATAATATTAATTATTTTATATTCTTATGAAGCTAAGAATGATAATAATATTAATGTATTTTATATTCTTATTAAGCTAAGAATGATAATAATATTAATGTATTGTATATTCTTATTAAGCTAAGAAGGATAATAATATTAATGTATTGTATATTCTTGTTAAGCTTAGAAGGATAATAGTATTCATGTATTTTATATTCTTATTAAGCTTAAAATGATTATTATATTAATGTATTTTATATTCTTATTAAGCTAAGAAGGATAATAATATTAATGTATTTTATATTCTTATTAAGCTTAGAAGGATAATAATATTAATGTATTTTATATTCTTATTAAGCTAACAAGGGTAATAATATTTATGGCGTTCATATTCTTATTAAGCTAAGAAGAATAATAATATTAATGTATTGTATATTATATTAAGCTAAGAAGGATAATAATATTAATGTATTTTGTATTCTTATTAAGCTAAGGAGGATAATAATATTAATGTATTGTATATTCTTATTTAGCTAAGAAGGATAATAATATTAATGTATTTTATATTCTTTTTAAGCTAAGAAGGATAATAATATTAATGTATTTTATATTCTTATTAAGCTAAGAAGGATAATAATATTAATGTATTTTATATTTTTATTAAGCTAAGAAGGATAATAATATTAATGTATTTTATATTCTTATTAAGCTATAAAGGATAATAATATTAATGTATTTTATATTCTTATGAAGCTAAGAATGATAATAATATTAATGTATTTTATATTCTTATTAAGCTAAGAATGATAATAATATTAATGTATTGTATATTCTTATTAAGCTAAGAAGGATAATAATATTAATGTATTGTATATTCTTATTAAGCTTAGAAGGATAATAATATTAATGTCTTTTTTATTCTTATTAAGCTAGAAAGGATAATAATATTGATGTATTTTATATTCTTATTAAGCTAAGAAGGATAATAATATTACTGTATTTTATATTCTTATTAAGCTATAAAGGATAATAGTATTAATGTATTTTATATTCTTATGAAGCTAAGAATGATAATAATATTAATGTATTTTATATTCTTATTAAGCTAAGAAGGATAATAGTATTAATGTATTGTATATTCTTATTAAGCTAAGAAGGATAATAATATTAATGTATTTTATATTCTTATTAAGCTAAAAATGATTATTATATTAATGTATTTTATATTCTTATTAAGCTAAGAAGGATAATAATATTAATGTATTTTATATTCTTATTAAGCTAAGAAGAATAATTATATTAATCTATTTTATATTCTTATTAAGCAAAGAAAGATAATTATTATAATGTATTTTATATTCTTATTAAGCTAAAAGGGATAATAATATTAATGTATTTTATATTCTTGGTAAGCTAAGAAGGATAATTATATTAATGTATTTTATATTCTTATTAAGCTAAAAGGGATAATAATATTAATGTATTTTATATTCTTATTAAGCCAAGAAGGATAATTATATTAATGTATTTTATATTCTTATTAAGCTAAGAAGGATAATAATATTAATGTATTTTAAGTCACAGACATATTTTTACGCCTCAAAATACATATCAAACTTAAACTCAAAACTCTAGCCCTAACTTTTACCCCAACTCGCAGTCCAACTGTGACGTCATCATCCTATTGTTAGCGAATAATCAGGTGCGTCATATGCTGGCATGCTTTATTTTGACCCCGATTTGATAATTTCGATGAGAATCATTCATTCACTAATGTTCGTGTCAACTTAACTGTACCGAGGCTCTTAATTTTATCTAGGCAACAATTTATACTAGCGTACGTACACTTTTTCAAAATAGGGCCCCACATAACATCGCTTGTATGTAAAAAATGGAACTGACGACAAAAGTTCATCTTGACACTAAAATAATAAAGTCAAACGAGAGCAAAGTTAGACAAAACGTCGGTTTCTAATGCGGAAGTTATCCAACTCCCTTTTCCCAAAAGGCAATATGGATGAGGGAAACATAAAAGATTGCTCTTCTATGACAAGAGAGTACAGTCTTGTTTACCTGCCTTTCACAAAGTAAGTACAAGCGTTTCTTATCGTTGTAGGGGTGGTCGCAAAGTGGTACACATCGTTGAGTTCGACATATAGACTGCCTAGTTCGATAACATACACCTGCAGAAGGTCGGAGGTTATATCAGCCGAAAGACTTAAGATAAAATAGTCCGAATACTCCAAATAATACAAGCAAAGACGTGCCACAATCGAGTGAGAGTGACAACGTTGCATCTGTGCAATTCCTTAGTGTGTTCTTGGACTGCCCTGACTTCGCATGCAATCGCTGCGCCTTGCTATTCCCAGTGTCGGAGGATACAAAATGCAATCATGCAAGATAACAAGCAGCTGCGATCAACGAAAGGGATTTCGTGCAGACCAGACAATTCTGAGGCACCATTTTCGTGAGGTCTACACAGAAGTCAGATCACTTAACAATAACAAGAATCCACAGCGTCAAGTTTAGACGTAGGCTCAATTTTTTTCTTTCAACTCAACTTCCCCAAAACAGGACATTGTGTTTCCTCTGCAAGAATAGTCTGGCCAGTTAGGGATGACGGCGCATCAGGCAACAGACAATTAACTTACCATGAAGATAAACGGAAATATATCTTTCACCGTCTTTAGAAGGAAACGGTAATGACTGGAAGGAAAATACATACAATGTGTATCTGCCTCTTACAGCCCAAGGCTAGACACACAATCAGTCTATGAAAGGGGCACTTTGCTCTGAATGAGGCGACACCCCCTCTCTGAAATGAGACAAAAAATAAACAAGTCGCCGCCTATGAATGAAGGAGGTCATGCTGGGAGGATACCCATTTTAGAAGAGGACATTTACTACACTTTAATCCTATCCCGAACGTCGAATGCTAAATGAGTAGAATACGGAGGAAAATCAGTCACTTACCCACGGTCTTTTCCAAATTATTTTTTTGTGACGATGATCAGCATGGAGGACATAGTCCTCAGCCGGAAAATCGGGATCCTCAAAAAGATTGAGGTGCAAATAATGGTCGTTGGTGTCTTCAGAAGTCGGCATTTCTTTCGTTTGGTTGTCGTCGAAAGTAAACAGAGAGGCGCGATATTCGCGTTAATACAGCAATTCAACAGTGAAACTGAACACTTCGCTGTCAAGCAAACTCACGAGAGTTTTAATGCGAATCTCTTTCTATATATATAAATAATAAAGATGTCTGTGTGGGCGTATGTCCGTGTATCAGTTTTCAATGGTTGATCTCTTCACAAAAGCAATCAGGTATAATAACATAACAGCCGAGAATTGCCACTCCTGGCTACGATTGTGTTCAGCAGAAAATGGTGGTGGGCGAGAATCAGTCCCTGCTAGATTACGTTTCCGCTAGAGGCTTTGTTAACTATTCTTATTGTTGGACAAAAACACATTTTCTTTTGTTTATTAAATTGTTAAGTTAAAATACAGGATAGTTAACAAAAAAAAACACCTCAATAGCTTTCTAAAAAATAATGTTATCATTAGGAATGTCATTCTTAACATAGGAAGGAGGTTATAAAAAATAATGTTATCATTAGGAAAGTCATTCTTAACATAGGGAGGAGGTTGTAAAAAATAATGTTATCATTTAGAAAAACATTCTTAACATAGGGAGGAGGTTGTAAAAAATATTTCATTTGAGTAAAAAAATGAAACATTCTAATTATAATAAATAAATGTGTATTACAAATAAAACTCAGAATTTCCAGTGACATAAATCACTTTTCACAATGTCTTATGCGTTGACCTAGATTTTCGTATGTGTAAAATACACAGGGGACTGATTGTCGACATTTTACCGCTTTCTGCTGGATACATTCATTTCCGGAAGTGTCAATTCTCGGCCGTTATGCTGTTATATCAGCAATCATATGTCTGCAGTTGTTTTATTATTGTGATTGGGTTGCATACATTTTGAGGGTTGGTGTGTAAGTGACCGCCCCCCCCCCTTGAAACTTCAAATATCTGCCATTTGAAGGAAATTTGTATCGTAGGTATTTAAAATATAAATTAAGAGAGGTTCCCAAAATTTCCCTCAAATCTGACTATTTTAAAAACTTGTGTTGAGGGTTGCGAAATCGGAAGGTATACGATCCGACTCTTATTCCGACTCCTAGGATCCCAAAATACCTGACTCCAACCCATAGCATTCTTTACAAATCAGACTCCGACTCTGGACCCTTTCCCAACATTCGAATTCCCCCGATTGCAACTCCGCAACCCTGGTTGTGAGGGTGCATGAAAGGAGCTCCAAATCCCAGATATGAAAATCTTCGTCTGTTATGTTTTTCTTTATTTCTTTATTCTTTTTTATCTATACTATTGAATATTTTGTAATAGATAAAACACGAGCTTTATAGGCGTAATGGGTAATAATGTAGGCTATACTTAGTTTGATTAAATTGCATGCAAAGCCAACAAACCGCGCGGAACGTTACCCTTAAAAATGTGTGTACAGAAAGAATTCTAACTCAGACATTTTTTTTTAATCTGTACAAAATTTCGAACGGACGCCTTTATTTAATCCATGGGGATATGATGTTCTCGTTATCTCAGCCATGACCTGGTAGCCATGTTAGCCATGACCTGGTAGCCATGTTAGCCATGACCTGGTAGCCATGTTAGCCATGACCTGGTAGCCATGTTAGCCATGACCTGGTAGCCATGTTAGCCATGACCTGGTAGCCATGTTAGCCATGACCTGGTAGCCATGTTAGCCATGACCTGGTAGCCATGTTAGCCATGACCTGGTAGCCATGTTAGCCATGACCTGGTAGCCATGTTAGCCATGACCTGGTAGCCATGTTAGCCATGACCTGGTAGCCATGTTAGCCATGACCTGGTAGCCATGTTAGCCATGACCTGGTAGCCATGTTAGCCATGACCTGGTAGCCATGTTAGCCATGACCTGGTAGCCATGTTAGCCATGACCTGGTAGCCATGTTAGCCATGACCTGGTAGCCATGTTAGCCATGACCTGGTAGCCATGTTAGCCATGACCTGGTAGCCATGTTAGCCATGACCTGGTAGCCATGTTAGCCATGACCTGGTAGCCATGTTAGCCATGACCTGGTAGCCATGTTAGCCATGACCTGGTAGCCATGTTAGCCATGACCTGGTAGCCATGTTAGCCATGACCTGGTAGAAGTCTTGAGAAATTAGTAATTGTATTCTGTGCCAGTTGACACGGTTAAGATTCGATTAAAAATTGTTGTTTGGAATAAATACAATTTAGGCGCGCAGAGTGAAAATTGTTGTATTGGGGCGTGACAAATATAAAATAACGCCCACGCAAATTCCGATGTGGCTTTATATATTAAATCAACTCAAAACGAGCGGACGTAATTGGGAGCACACCACGTGATATTTCTGTCCAATGAGATTTCTCCAAAGACATATTTTTCTAAACTTTTCTCCATAAGCTCGCTGGAGCCGATCCAAATAGTATTTAAGCACACACAAACATCAAACTTTCTCTTTCAACTGACTTTTCATCCGGAGGCTACACGCATCTTACTATCACTCTTCCATTTCACCCTTTCGCGCGCTTCATACAATTTCACAGGCGAACATTACCTATTGCCTCTTTTAACATTTTATAACAAATGAACATTCAACAAAAGAAAAGACATTCTTCTTTTTACTTACCCTGAAACTAAACGAAGGACTCATGAACTCATTACGAAAAGTAATATATTCTATTTGTTAATAGTTTATTTCAGTAAACAAACTTCCGTTGATTTTGCATGTAGATCTTCTTCTTATTATTTTTATTTGTGGAGGAAGTTATCACCAAAAAAAGGTATGACGACCCCCCACAATTCTTAGTATCGCCCGCACTGAAGATCAACCTTCGACCTCCATTCTAAGTAAGAGTCTGCAGGAATGACAATCCAAATAATACAAAAGCTAGTCTAGCTACAACAAATGGAAATAATTGTTCTTTTTTCTCATGTGTACGTAAAATGAAACCTAACTTTCTTTCTAACAACTCGCCGCCTGTGGAACACAACCCCAGGAGCTGCTTCCTGACTAACTACAACATGCTTGTTTTCAAGTCCAATGTCTTTGTTGAGCCGTCCTCTTAAATGATAAAACTCTCACTTTTCCTAATCATCGTTACCAATGTGTTGTCTCACCATCAATTTCACAAACTTATGAAATCTTATCCTTGAGTGGCATTTCGGCCTTGATAAGTGATGACCCGTTTGTACATTAAATAAAATCGATTTCTTTTAAAGTGGTACGAAGTTGAAAACAAGCTGCCAACCCACTGGTAGAAGTCTTGAGAAATTAGTAATTGTATACTGTGCCAGTTGACACGGTTAAGATTCCATTAAAAATTGTTGTTTGGAATAAATACAATTTAGGCGCGCAGAGTGAAAATTGTTGTATTGGGGCGTGACAAATATAAAATAACGCCCACGCAAATTCCGATGTGGCTTTATATATTAAATCAACTCAAAACGAGCGGACGTAATTGGGAGCACACCACGTGATATTTCTGTCCAATGAGATTTCTCCAAAGACATATTTTTCTAAACTTTTCTCCATAAGCTCGCTGGAGCCGATCCAAATAGTATTTAAGCACACACAAACATCAAACTTTCTCTTTCAACTGACTTTTCATCCGGAGCTTATACGCATCTTACTATCACTCTCCCATTTCACCCTTTCGCGCGCTTCATACAATTTCACAGGCGAACATTACCTATTGCCTCTTTTAACATTTTATAACAAATGAACATTCAACAAAAGAAAAGACATTCTTCTTTTTACTTACCCTGAAACTAAAGGAAGGACTCATGAACTCATTACGAAAAGTAATATATTCTATTTGTTAATATGTTTATTTCAGTAAATAAACTTCCGTTGATTTTGCATGTAGATCTTCTTATTATTATTTTTATTTGTGGAGGAAGTTATCACCAAAAAAAGGTATGACGACCCCCACAATTCTTAGTATCGCCCGCACTGAAGATCAACCTTCGACCTTCATTCTAAGTAAGAGTCTGCAGGAATGACAATCCAAATAATACAAAAGCTAGTCTAGCTACAACAAATTGAAATAATTGTTCTTTTTTCTCATGTGTACGTAAAACGAAACCGAACTTTCTTTCTAACAACTCGCCGCCTGTTGAACACAACCCCAGGAGCTGCTTCCTGACTAACTACAACATGCTTGTTTTCAAGTCCAATGTCTTTGTTGAGCCGTCTTCTTAAATGATAAAACTCTCACTTTTCCTAATCATCGTTACCAATGTCTCACCATCAATCTCACAAACTTATGAAATCTTATCCTTGAGTGGCATTTCGGCCTTGATAAGTGATGACCCGTTTGTACATTAAATAAAATCGATTTCTTTTTAAGTGGTACGAAGTTGAAAAAAAGCTGCCCACCCTCTCTTTCAATTAAATGTTTCTATGCATTCAAATATGCATTATTTGAATGATTCGGACTGCTGTTTTTATATTTGATGTTATTCTCACAACGTTTTAGCCGATGTAACCTCCGACCATCTTCAGATGCATCTTGCAAACTGGGAGATCTTGCTGTCGAACTCAGATATGTGTACGGATTTCGAACGGAAACCTTTATTTAATCCATTCAAGTAATGATGTAGCAAACATCAAAGAAAATCTAATAAATAATGTTGATTTGATGATAGTATGGTAAAGGGACATAACGCCGCAAACCATGAAAATAAATGCACATATTTATTTAGGGACCACCACTAGCCTCACGGTTTTCTAATGAAATGTGTACACAGATAGTGATCATAAATACAGAATATTGTAGCATACTGCTTACTGGCGGGTGTAGAAACATTATACCCACGTTTATCTTCTTTGTAACCCAGGTTGTCGTCAATGCTCGCGTTTTTGAATTCCTGTTCCTCACTTGTTGATTCAAAACCACGTAAATGCTGGTGGTGTTTAAAAGCTTTATTCTAACAGTACATGGACAGAAATGAAACGCATGTGTACGAGAGAGATAATTAGAGGGAGACTGTGGCAGATCAATAGATCGATGAGACGAACGGGCATTGAGGAAAAGTGCTAGCCTGATTAGCTACCCCTTTTCTTTCTAGGTTCGTTCGGCTTACTCTCTCCTCACTTCCCTCTTATTTTTCTTTCTTTCTTTCTTCTTGAATAGGGGTCACAGTACCGGTCAGAACTTTACAAATAAGTGATAACAGATGTGGCCGAAAGATGAACTTAGAAAAGTGTTTATCAAGTGGGTGTGAAAATAGACTTTTAATAAAAAACAGGGAATTATCTGAAAAAGATCAGTTCTCTGGGCGAGACCAAACAACGCGCCTCGCTACCAATGAAGACAGCTACAATCCACTTGTAAGCACGCCTGCTGTCTCCCTGCCATAACAAGCTTAACCAAAAACACACACGCACACACGCATACTAAACTTTAAGGACAAAGTTGACACATCGTGTCGTTTCAAACTTTTTTTATCCTTCAAACTTTATTGTTAAATTTTACATTTTTGTAAAATTGTTTACATATAAAAGTTTTTATTCTTTTACTTTGCAGTTTCTTCTTTTTATTAGCAATATTATATTGTTAAAAGTTAGCACTCGCTAACTGGTGATCCTTGTAATCGAATCGGTCTCAATTCATCTACACAAAATTGTTTAGTGTGGTGGCTTGGTAATCCTTAAAGACGCGACCGTCATCAAAAATACCAGACCCAAACAGGGAACCACAGCCATACCCACAAGACCACTTACATATAGAAATATAGACTTTTAGCTATAATATAAGCAACCATCCCCTGCGGGGGGGGATGGTCACCGTAACAGCGACGTTTCTCTGTCTGTTCGGTCGGCTGGTTGGTAGGTTGAGAGATAGAACCGCTCTCTGACGGAAAGAACGTTATTTGCCGACTCCCGCTTTTAGAACCTACCTGATAGGGCGCCGCCACGCTATCTAACAATATGTGTAACGTCTGTTTGATTTTGTTGTGAAATAAGGGGACAGAGCGTCCCAATTATGAATACGTGTAAATATTTATTCAAAAAGCAATGGACAGCTTTTATTAACTATAGAACATATTAAATATGAAAGGGAGTTAAATGAGTGATATTCGATTTATTTTTAAGCGGAACAACGCAAGAAGAAAGTCGACACCTTGAAAGAGAATGTATCATTGGGATTGTTAACATAAATAACAGACATACTAGGGGATTATGTGTAATTTTGTAACACAAGTATAGGCGCCCCTTTATGGGGAGCTGGATTTCTCAATATTGCAAGACGACCTTTTATTAAATTTTACTCTCGGGGAAGGCAAGTAAACCCGCCATAAACAACTCAACTTTTTACTCTCGACTCTTGATTTACAGTTCTGTATTCTTTCTCTCTATCTTTCTCCTCTTTCAGTTTTTTTGTGTATTCTTGTTTCTCTCCTTATTTTTGTTGAACGTGTAGCAGTTACCTCCTCCTTTCAAAACATAACTACACCGGTTTGCCGGTAAGTGTCGCTTTTTCACCGACAGGTGGCACTGTAAAGCGACACCAGAGTTATCTGCCCTTCTGACTATAAAAACCGTTGCAAACGGAAAATCCATCTCTTCTTTAAAGAGAATGTATCATAAATAACAAGACATACAAGGGGATTATGTGTAATTTTGTAACATAAGGATATGCGCCCCGTTATGGGGAGCTGGATTTCTCAATATTGCAAAACGACCTTGTATTAAAGTTTACTCTCGGGGAAGGCAAGTAAACCCGCCATAAACAACTCAACTTTTTACTCTCGACTCTTGATTTACAGTTGTTTATAAAATCGTAGGTTGTTGAGAGCCTCGAAAGGTCAACAGCCTAAAACAACTGCACCCAACGTCGTGTGTGTGATTCTGTTGATGGAATACAAGTGAATCTTGTTCTGTTTTCTTTCTCTCTCTCTCTTTCCCTCTTTCAGTTTTTTGTGTATTCTTGTTTCTCTCCTTATTTTTGTTGAACGTTTATTCCCCCTTTGCCACCACGGGGAGAAGCAAAAATAGCTTTTTTGTAAGTCTGACACGCTTAAGTTTGAATTACTTATTTTCGCTGGTCTGTCACACGTAATTTTGAAATAGAATTTCAATTAGTGTGCTAATCTGAAGTTTGAAATACAATTTCCATTAGTGTGCTAATCTGAAGTTTGAAATACAATTTCCATTAGTGTGCTAATCTGAAGTTTGAAATAGAATACTCCATGATCAGTACTGCTTCGGTATCACATTCTTATGGTGCGGTGCTGATCTACCCTATTTTGGGAATAGATGGACTCTTCCAGATACTATGAATAGAATTACGCCTAAGAGTCGTGGCATTAATGCACCGTCGTTGGAGGTATACATACCAGTCGAAGATCAGTTCTCGACAATCAGTCCGGCAGAAACCATTTCGGTAGCCTTTTATCTAGGTAGTCCAAGGAAGCCCATCTTCTAAGGCCTTGCCTCCCCTCTTTGGGGTGGAGTTAGTTTTTTGTTATCTGTCTGAGGTACCCCTACCTGGAAATACCAACGAGGCTGCACAAGCTATTTTTAGAAGGCCAGAGTGTTCGTTCATTAGGAACGCTGGCTATATTCCCCTCACCTTCCGGCCTTTGCTATATCTTCCGGCGGCTATATTCCCCTCACCCTCCGGCCTTTGCTATATCTTCTTCCTGCGGCTATATTCCCCTCACCTTCCGGCCTATGCTATATCTTCTTCCTGCGGTGTGAAGGAAGTAAATACCTTCACCGCCATCCTTGAAGGTATACATACCAGTCGAGGATCCGATCTCAGCAATAAGTCCGGCACAAACTAGGCTTTCGGTTGTCTTTCATATTTCGAGCTGAGTTATTCGTCCTGGATAGTCCTATTGCTAACTGTCTGAGGCGCTCTGGCAGGGGAATGCCGACGGGCTGACCAGGCTACTACTCCCTCTTTAAGGACGTTGGCTTGATTCTCCTCACCTTACGGCCTTATGCCACACTTCCCTGGGGTTGGAAGGAAGTAAATAACTTAATCGCGGAAGTCTTAGCCACAGTATCGAACGCAGACTGTCTGTAACATATTCTTCTGTACTTCTGTAAACACACTCTTGTAAATATACAACTGTATGGTCTTAATTAGTATCGGACTTTTAAGGTCACAAGAGGAATTCATTCTGTTGGGTCGTTGGTCTCTCGCTGGTAAGTTTTAAAGAGCAAATGTAAGTATGTCACATTTAAATTTCAAATGGCGTTTTTCTAAGTGGGGCATACTAAAGTTTTAAGTAATTTACTGTTGGTTCGGTTTTCAGACACCGGTTTTATATTCTTATTCGTTGATTTTTATGCTGAAATTGTTTATTCATTGGCCCCTATTTAATTTAAACACAACATCGGTGTTTAATATGGGGAGAGTAACGCTCAATAACTTCGGATTAGTACAAAATAAATATTACATCTGTTTAGAAGAACCCCTTCTCTAGTGACCGAGGACATAAAACACGAAGTGTAGCACCAGAACAGATACTACACTTTGCTCTTAGTCAACATACAAAATCGAGCGTTTTCATTTGTCTTTCGCAGTTAAATTTTGAAATAATAATGTTTTTTTTGTATGCAACGATTCAAATTGAAATGCCATCTTCGTTGGTCTGTCACGCTTAAGTTTGATTAATCTTTTAAATGACGGATTGAATAGAAGTATCTATCTGTAATTGTTTTAGTGTGCATATATTTCTGTCGGTACTAAATCTTTGTTTAAACGATAGCAAGAAATCGAACATTATTTCGCAGACATGTATTACTGTCATTTAACTTAAGATATAGCAACTTTTATTATAACCTCCAAATAAATCTGAAATATATTAATATGTTTAAGAATCACAGAGTGTTACTTGCGTTTCAAATATCTTTAATATCTATATTATTCTCAAACTGAATAACAGGTATGTATATATATATATATATATATATATATATATATATAATACAACTAAAATGTATCAGTTACACTGCGATTGAATACACAACGAACAACTTGAAATCCGTGATAACAATAATGATGTTACACTTAATGACCTTGATCTCAGTTTAGTTGGAAATTGCCTTCAAAATACCGGTTTATAACGTACGTTAAATGATTTATGTAAGAAAGTGAGCTCAATTTATGTAAGTCTAATTTATTTTTTAAAGTAATATTAGGCAAAAGTTGTTGGGGGTGTTTTACATATAATCGGCAAAAATAATAAAATTACATTTTATTTTTCAGTTTAAATCAACATGTCGTAAGTATTGAGGTTTCAATTTTCATTTTTCAGTTCAAATGAACATGTCGTAAGTACTGAGGTTCCGATTTTTATTTTTCAGTTCAAATCAACATGTCGTAAGTAGTGAGGTTTCAATTTTTATATTTCAGTTTAAATCAACATGTCGTAAGTACTAAGGTTTCAATTTTCATTTTTCAGTTCAAATGAACATGTCGTAAGTAGTGAGGTTTAAGTTTTTATTTTTCAGTTCAAATCAAAATGTCGTAAGTAGTGAGGTTTGCATTTTTATTTTTCAGTTCAAATCAACATGTCGTAAGTACTGAGGTTCCGATTTTTATTTTTCAGTTCAAATCAACATGTCGTAAGTAGTGAGGTTTCAATTTTTATATTTCAGTTTAAATCAACATGTCGTAAGTACTGATGTTTCAATGCTTATTTTTTCAGTTCAAATGAACATGTCGTAAGTAGTGAGGTTTAAGTTTTTATTTTTCAGTTCAAATCAAAATGTCGTAAGTAGTGAGGTTTCCATTTTTATTTTTCAGTTCAAATCAACATGTCATAAGTAGTGAGGTTCTGATTTTTATTTTTCAGTTTAAATCAACATGTCGTAAGTACTAAGGTTTCAATTTTCATTTTTCAGTTCAAATGAACATGTCGTAAGTAGTGAGGTTTCAATTTTTATTTTTCAGTTCAAATCAAAATGTCGTAAGTAGTGAGGTTCCGATTTTTATTTTTCAGTTCAAATCAACATGTCGTAAGTAGTGAGGTTTCAATTTTAGATTAAAAGTTTTTTTGAAAAACTCTAAATTTATTAGTAAATCTTTATTGCTTAACTCCTCCAACCTCACAAATAACCATTCCATAAACATAACATATCCTCTCAAGTACTTCTAATAACTATATTAACCCATTGCGCTTATCGTATTTAGAAAACTAACACTATTTCTCTTTACTCCATACCGACCTTTATCCGCCCTAACTTAAATGCCATTATTCCTACTCTACACTATAATCCCTTCTTTCCTTTCATTTTCTTCTTTTCTATTTGCTAACCCTCGCTTATATTTCTTCCACCCCTTCCATTCCTATCATACTCTTTATTTTATCTCCCTTATATCCACTTCATCGACCCTGTATGTACTTCTTCCCATTGACTATACCTTTTTCGTAGTCTTTCAGTAATCTCTCCTTTAAACACACTCCTAAGTCACTCCCTAAATTGATCCTTTTGGTTCCCCCTATTAACCTATTCATTAATTTAACGCACTTGTGATACACTTACATCTAACATGATTCAAAAAAACCATACCCTAGAATACTCATAACTGATATCAATTGTTAAAAGTGATAATAAGTTGTCTTTCCCCAAATTGATCCCCAACCCTAAACTTTAAATTTGTTTAAGTGAGACAGAATAAATGTCTTACTTTACATTGAGCTTTTTTAGTTTTTTTAGTTTTTTATCTGATTTTTTATTTTTTATTTAATTTTCCAACTTTACTTTTGGGCTGGTTTATTTAATCATTCCCTTATTTAATCATTCTCTTAACCAACTGGGAATACCTTTTAAAGTCTGTAGCATTTTTTTTAACTTTTAAATATATACACTATATCTCTGCCCGGCTTAGCACTTTTTCATAATTTAAATTACTGAGTCCCATTCTCTAGAAAACCCTCATCTCTCCCACCGGACACAACTTTTTACTTCAATTTCTAAATTATCATTGCGTTTCTCCCAAAATCCGTCTTTAAATTACGACCCCATTTTTTCATTCCTTTCCAAATAGTAATTTTACTCTCAATTGACCTAAATCGACCCATTCCTATTAACAGGACGTAGCATATGCTAAAAATAACTATATCACCAGAACTCCCTCCCACTACCACCTCACCCCATTTTCCATCAGCTGTCATGCTCTGTTCATTTAACCTTCCCACCATTAGCTCCAACTTAATCTTTCTTTCCCACCTCCTAATTTGACCTTGATTTTAACTTAGGGCTTCTTTCAGAACCACTTCAATCCTCCATCGCTACGTTTCACTTGGAATTCTCTTCGGCCTGGAAGCTTTCTCTAAATGGCCAGATATCTTCATTATAATTCCGTTTAAGTACGCTCTATCTACGATTTTGAACTCAATTTTCACCATTGGATTTACTTATTTTTTGAACGCCTACCCATGATGCCTCTACGAAAGTTTTTCTTCTTCATTGAAACCCTCTTCCATTGGACACCTTATCACCGGACAATTTACCATCCGGACAAACCCAATATCTTTTTACTCGAACTTTTTTTTTCTCACCCATCTTTTTCTGAATATTTTTTGATATTTTTTCAAATGTTGAACTTTGGCTTTTCTATTACCAACTTATCTCTTAGTATAATTCCTCTGATGATAAGATCTCGATCTTTGAAAAGCCTTGGCTTAAGGAAAGAACAATAAACATAATTTTATTACAGAATATACCATGTTTTGAACATTTGAAGTTTGAAATAAATTTGGACATTCGTGCATGTTTATCACTCTTGGTCCTTTTAACTATATAGATCACCGACTACGAATCAGTGGCGATTTGTGTTCGGGGTTCGCGCCCACCGACCGTTGAAAATTAGTTCCTAGACTGAAGATTGCGTTAGCATGAAACATCGATGTCTCTAGGTATTTAAATATTTAATATTTATTTAAAAAATATTATTGTTTATCAGCCCCCCTTCCCACAAGGGCTGGGCACTTTCGAGTAGCTTTAATAACAAGCAGTACTAATAGCTATATGCGAGATCCGAACACCGGTTCGAAGGTCACTCTGAGCTGCCTGGTAAATGACGGCCACGTGTCGATATTTACAGTTAAAGTTATTCTGCATTTACTAATTAATTTGCGATGGCCCTTTGGTTAAGATCACCGACTACGAATCAGTGGCGATTTGTGTTCGGGGTTCGCGCCCACCGACCGTTGAAAATTAGTTCCTAGACTGAAGATTGCGTTAGCATGAAACATCGATGTCTCTAGGTATTTAAATATTTAATATTTATTTAAAAAATATTATTGTTTATCAGCCCCCCTTCCCACAAGGGCTGGGCACTTTCGAGTAGCTTTAATAACAAGCAGTACTAATAGCTATATGCGAGATCCGAACACCGGTTCGAAGGTCACTCTGAGCTGCCTGGTAAATGACGGCCACGTGTCGATATTTACAGTTAAAGTTATTCTGCATTTACTAATTAATTTGCGATGGCCCTTTGGTTAAGATCACCGACTACGAATCAGTGGCGATTTGTGTTCGGGGTTCGCGCCCACCGACCGTTGAAAATTAGTTCCTAGACTGAAGATTGCGTTAGCATGAAACATCGATGTCTCTAGGTATTTAAATATTTAATATTTATTTAAAAAATATTATTGTTTATCAGCCCCCCTTCCCACAAGGGCTGGGCACTTTCGAGTAGCTTTAATAACAAGCAGTACTAATAGCTATATGCGAGATCCGAACACCGGTTCGAAGGTCACTCTGAGCTGCCTGGTAAATGACGGCCACGTGTCGATATTTACAGTTAAAGTTATTCTGCATTTACTAATTAATTTGCGATGGCCCTTTGGTTAAGATCACCGACTACGAATCAGTGGCGATTTGTGTTCGGGGTTCGCGCCCACCGACCGTTGAAAATTAGTTCCTAGACTGAAGATTGCGTTAGCATGAAACATCGATGTCTCTAGGTATTTAAATATTTAATATTTATTTAAAAAATATTATTGTTTATCAGCCCCCCTTCCCACAAGGGCTGGGCACTTTCGAGTAGCTTTAATAACAAGCAGTACTAATAGCTATATGCGAGATCCGAACACCGGTTCGAAGGTCACTCTGAGCTGCCTGGTAAATGACGGCCACGTGTCGATATTTACAGTTAAAGTTATTCTGCATTTACTAATTAATTTGCGATGGCCCTTTGGTTAAGATCACCGACTACGAATCAGTGGCGATTTGTGTTCGGGGTTCGCGCCCACCGACCGTTGAAAATTAGTTCCTAGACTGAAGATTGCGTTAGCATGAAACATCGATGTCTCTAGGTATTTAAATATTTAATATTTATTTAAAAAATATTATTGTTTATCAGCCCCCCTTCCCACAAGGGCTGGGCACTTTCGAGTAGCTTTAATAACAAGCAGTACTAATAGCTATATGCGAGATCCGAACACCGGTTCGAAGGTCACTCTGAGCTGCCTGGTAAATGACGGCCACGTGTCGATATTTACAGTTAAAGTTATTCTGCATTTACTAATTAATTTGCGATGGCCCTTTGGTTAAGATCACCGACTACGAATCAGTGGCGATTTGTGTTCGGGGTTCGCGCCCACCGACCGTTGAAAATTAGTTCCTAGACTGAAGATTGCGTTAGCATGAAACATCGATGTCTCTAGGTATCTAAATATTTAATATTTATTTAAAAAATATTATTGTTTATCAGCCCCCCTTCCCACAAGGGCTGGGCACTTTCGAGTAGCTTTAATAACAAGCAGTACTAATAGCTATATGCGAGATCCGAACACCGGTTCGAAGGTCACTCTGAGCTGCCTGGTAAATGACGGCCACGTGTCGATATTTACAGTTAAAGTTATTCTGCATTTACTAATTAATTTGCGATGGCCCTTTGGTTAAGATCACCGACTACGAATCAGTGGTGATTTGTGTTCGGGGTTCGCGCCCACCGACCGTTGAAAATTAGTTCCTAGACTGAAGATTGCGTTAGCATGAAACATCGATGTCTCTAGGTATTTAAATATTTAATATTTATTTTAAAAATATTATTGTTTATCAGCCCCCCTTCCCACAAGGGCTGGGCACTTTCGAGTAGCTTTAATAACAAGCAGTACTAATAGCTATATGCGAGATCCGAACACCGGTTCGAAGGTCACTCTGAGCTGCCTGGTAAATGACGGCCACGTGTCGATATTTACAGTTAAAGTTATTCTGCATTTACTAATTAATTTGCGATGGCCCTTTGGTTAAGATCACCGACTACGAATCAGTGGCGATTTGTGTTCGGGGTTCGCGCCCACCGACCGTTGAAAATTAGTTCCTAGACTGAAGATTGCGTTAGCATGAAACATCGATGTCTCTAGGTATTTAAATATTTAATATTTATTTAAAAAATATTATTGTTTATCAGCCCCCCTTCCCACAAGGGCTGGGCACTTTCGAGTAGCTTTAATAACAAGCAGTACTAATAGCTATATGCGAGATCCGAACACCGGTTCGAAGGTCACTCTGAGCTGCCTGGTAAATGACGGCCACGTGTCGATATTTACAGTTAAAGTTATTCTGCATTTACTAATTAATTTGCGATGGCCCTTTGGTTAAGATCACCGACTACGAATCAGTGGCGATTTGTGTTCGGGGTTCGCGCCCACCGACCGTTGAAAATTAGTTCCTAGACTGAAGATTGCGTTAGCATGAAACATCGATGTCTCTAGGTATTTAAATATTTAATATTTATTTAAAAAATATTATTGTTTATCAGCCCCCCTTCCCACAAGGGCTGGGCACTTTCGAGTAGCTTTAATAACAAGCAGTACTAATAGCTATATGCGAGATCCGAACACCGGTTCGAAGGTCACTCTGAGCTGCCTGGTAAATGACGGCCACGTGTCGATATTTACAGTTAAAGTTATTCTGCATTTACTAATTAATTTGCGATGGCCCTTTGGTTAAGATCACCGACTACGAATCAGTGGCGATTTGTGTTCGGGGTTCGCGCCCACCGACCGTTGAAAATTAGTTCCTAGACTGAAGATTGCGTTAGCATGAAACATCGATGTCTCTAGGTATTTAAATATTTAATATTTATTTAAAAAATATTATTGTTTATCAGCCCCCCTTCCCACAAGGGCTGGGCACTTTCGAGTAGCTTTAATAACAAGCAGTACTAATAGCTATATGCGAGATCCGAACACCGGTTCGAAGGTCACTCTGAGCTGCCTGGTAAATGACGGCCACGTGTCGATATTTACAGTTAAAGTTATTCTGCATTTACTAATTAATTTGCGATGGCCCTTTGGTTAAGATCACCGACTACGAATCAGTGGCGATTTGTGTTCGGGGTTCGCGCCCACCGACCGTTGAAAATTAGTTCCTAGACTGAAGATTGCGTTAGCATGAAACATCGATGTCTCTAGGTATTTAAATATTTAATATTTATTTAAAAAATATTATTGTTTATCAGCCCCCCTTCCCACAAGGGCTGGGCACTTTCGAGTAGCTTTAATAACAAGCAGTACTAATAGCTATATGCGAGATCCGAACACCGGTTCGAAGGTCACTCTGAGCTGCCTGGTAAATGACGGCCACGTGTCGATATTTACAGTTAAAGTTATTCTGCATTTACTAATTAATTTGCGATGGCCCTTTGGTTAAGATCACCGACTACGAATCAGTGGCGATTTGTGTTCGGGGTTCGCGCCCACCGACCGTTGAAAATTAGTTCCTAGACTGAAGATTGCGTTAGCATGAAACATCGATGTCTCTAGGTATTTAAATATTTAATATTTATTTAAAAAATATTATTGTATATATATATATATATATAAATATAATACAACTAAAATTTATCAGTTACACTGCGGTTGAATACACAACGAACAACTTGAAATCCGTGAAACCAATAATGATGTTACACTTAATGACCTTGATCTCAGTTTAGTTGGAAATTTAGTTGGAAGTTGGAAATTGATTTATGTAAGAAAGTGAGCTCAATTTATGTAAGTCTAATTTATTTTTAAAGTAATATTAGGCAAAAGTTGTTGGGGGTGTTTTACATATAATCGGCAAAAATAATAAAATTACATTTTATTTTTCAGTTTAAATCAACATGTCGTAAGTACTGAGGTTTCGATTTTTATTTTTCAGTTCAAATCAACATGTCGTAAGTAGTGAGGTTTCGATTTTTATTTTTCAGTTCAAATCAACATTTTGTAAGTACTGAGGTTTCGATTTTTATTTTTCAGTTCAAATCAACATGTCGTAAGTACTGAGGTTTCGATTTTTATTTTTCAGTTCAAATCAACATGTCGTAAGTACTGAGGTTTCGATTTTTATTTTTCAGTTCAAATCAACATGTCGTAAGTACTGAGGTTTCGATTTTTATTTTTCAGTTCAAATCAACATGTCGTAAGTACTGAGGTTTCGATTTTTATTTTTCAGTTCAAATCAACATGTCGTAAGTACTGAGGTTTCGATTTTTATTTTTCAGTTCAAATCAACATGTCGTAAGTACTGAGGTTTCGATTTTTATTTTTCAGTTCAAATCAACATTTCGTAAGTACTGAGGTTTCGATTTTTATTTTTCAGTTCAAATCAACATGTCGTAAGTACTGAGGTTTCGATTTTTATTTTTCAGTTCAAATCAACATGTCGTAAGTACTGAGGTTTCGATTTTTATTTTTCAGTTCAAATCAACATGTCGTAAGTACTGAGGTTTCGATTTTTATTTTTCAGTTCAAATCAACATGTCGTAAGTACTGATGTTTCAATGCTTATTTTTTCAGTTCAAATCAAAGCTAAATTTGATAGAGGTCTTCTGTTCTCTCATAAGATACGCCTAAATCAAATTACGTGGCGACTATCGGAAGACACCGAAAGCACACCCCAGGAAGATGTGTTGGTTACAAGATACGAGACTTTCGACATGCAGTTACTCCAAGAAGCCTCAGAATAGCGGCAATCAAAAAAGGACCCTGTGACCTCTAAAAAGGTAAGGCTTGGGAGTCGGGTGTTATGGGACCTTACCTATACGGATTACTTGGACTCTTCCACTCGCAATAAATACTGGGCACGTCTACTTATCCGTGTTGAAACCACACCAGACTATGCTGGCAGTCAAGACTCACGTACAACCACTGTTTTTCTCTGTTGCATTCTACTTTTTCCAATATACATGTTTTCTGTAAACTCCGATTTTGTGCTTTCTTTCCGGCCTCTTAACAGTGTTACAACTGGCGACGTGGTATTTCGAACTTACATCGTCACAACATTAATTGTATCGAAATCGAGAATTTAGAACAGAATTGGTAATTGTATCGGAATCGGGAAAAATATATGAATCGTCCCATCACTGGTATTAAAATGTTTCGTAATAATGTTTCGTATAATAAACGTAATAAGAAAATACTGGTTTTGTACGGTTTGTAGCATCATCTCTGCTTCTCAAAAATTATTGTTCAAACTCACCGCCAGCCAGCGTTAGTAGACACAAAAGTTGTCTGCCCTTTGCCAAACATTAGGTGGCGTCCACAATTAGAATTCCGTCAGACCTCAGTGGACAAAGGAGATGACTACTTCAGTCGGTGAGTATGGCGAACACTTATTACAGTGGACGAAGTGAACACTTATTACAGTGGACGAAGTGAACACTTATTACAGTGGACGAAGTGAACACTTATTACAGTGGACGAAGTTACGACTTCATTCAGTGGACAAAAAGATGGTCATTTCAGTAAGCGAATAAGATACATACTACAGTGGGCGATTTGGTTGGCCACTTTACTTACTTCATTGGAAAAAGTGACCACTTATATCAGTGGACAAAACAAGGTGATTACTTGTTTCCTGTGGCCAATCACGTCGGAATGATCTGAAACATAGCTGTAACATGGTCACAACCCAGCTAACAGGGTTCTAGTGAAAATTCAAGAGAATTAACCACCAGTATCCACCGTCCTTCTTGCGGATGTATCTGCTTCTGTGGATGTTAGGAGAAATGACGTGAAAGAGCGGAACCGCAAATTCATAGAGTGAGAATAATTAACTTGTTCTTGCGTATTTGTGTGTCCTTCCCCGACTTCGTATACGTCGACATCATTCTGGGCAAGCTCGGTTGGAAGGCACCCATTGAAAGGTCGG
>OY744549.1:14279410-14441910 GCA_963556195.1 Sepiola atlantica | reverse complement strand
CCACAGAGTGAATGCGGTATTTTGGTGCAAGAATCTGGTTAAGAGTAAGCAAAAGTTTTTATTTTCTGTTTTTGTTGTATTTTTTGTTGAAAATAAAAAATGTTAAAAGCTTGTCTCACTTATCCCCGACCCCCCCTCCCCCTACATCCCGGGCGCTATGCCTAAGGTCTGGTGAGTTCCCAAGGTTTGTAAAATCTCCATCTGTAGATAAAGATGGAGGTTGTCCGAGGGAATTCACCGGCCTAAATAACTTCTTGTATCTGTTCCGATGGATACTGCACGCCTGTCCTGTGCAGTTCTAGGAGGGCCACCCTCCCAGGCTTTGCCTCCCCTCTTTGGGGAGGAGTAAGTTTATTGCTTACTGTCTGAGGCGCCCCTACCGGGGAATGCCGACGGGGCTGCCCAGGCAATTTTTAAATGGCCAGAGTGCTCACCTCTCGAGCGCTGGCTTTTCAAACCCCACTTTCTCGACCCGATCTTGGGTCACATCTTACTTGTGGGAGTAAGATAAAACTGGCCTTGTGCCTAACTCCTGGGGAGGAGTAAATAAAACATACAAAGATATGACTTTTTTTTTTCTTTTCTAAAAAGTGTCAAATTCATTGCAATATTTAAGAATTCACGATATTTTCTGATTCACAGTCAATGCAAATAATATCAAATTAATCGTCTCGTGCTCTACCAAAATGAGCTAGTCCATTTTTAGGTCATTTAATGCCGAACGAATGGATTCAGACTAAATTTAGATAATATGAGTCGACTGTTTTCAAGCGTTGGGCGGAGAAAATGTTGAGGGATGACAATACATGTGACAGCAAGATTCAGATTTCAAAGAATTGCAAGCAATGCAACCGTTGGAAGATTTTCTTTAGTCACTTCTATAAAAAACAACGCCTCGTAAAAAGACACACATTAAATTATTAGATGCTATTGTGAGAATTCGTTCTTACCATTTATAAAACGGAATTTGTTGCAAAGACTTTATATGCACAACTAACATGATAAAGAAAATCTGACGACTTTTGGCCGTCCAGAGCCACGAAAAGATCAAGGTGTCGCAAAACACGATAATTTATTATTATTATTATTATTATTATTATTATTGTTATTATTATTATTATTATTATTATTATTATTATTATTGTTATTGTTATTATTATTATTAATATTATTATTGTTATTGTTATTGTTATTATTATTATTATTATTGTTATTGTTATTGTTATTGTTATTATTATTATTATTATTGTTATTGTTATTGTTATTATTATTATTATTATTATTATTATTGTTATTGTTATTATTATTATTATTATTGTTGTTGTTGTTGTTGTTGTTGTTGTTGTTGTTGTTATTATTATTGTTATTATTATTATTATTATTATTGTTGTTATTATTATTATTATTATTATTATTGTTATTATTATTATTATTATTATTATTATTATTATTATTATTATTATTATTATTATTATTGTTGTTGTTGTTTTCTAAAAACTTGCAGCATATGCGTTAACATCTTTAATAACCCATGCAAGCAATGCAACTGCGTAAATAATGTTTTCTTTAATCACTGCTATAAAAACAAAGCCCTGTAATAAGACACAAACTAAATTGCTGGGTGCTATTGTAAGAATCCTTTCTTACCTTTTATATAACGGGATTTATCGCAAAGACTTTATATGCACAATTAACATGATAAAGCTGCACAACAGTGACAATCTTTATGGTAAAGAAGAAAGCAGCAGCATAAATAATGCTGAAAATAAGTATTTAGAAGACGTCCTCCACTATCTGCCATGAGTAATGTAATGGCTCCACCACCATTAATTTCAAATAACTTTCAACTTATTACCTTTTATTTCATCTCCATGTTTCGCATGTTATACACATTTTCAGGAAGAATTATGTTTCTGTTCTACATTGACCAAATTTGAAATGCTCTCTTTTTCACCGTTATAAATAATATATTTGTTCATATGTAACTTTTTGCACAAAGACGTTTTATTCCATTTGAAAATGTTCCATTAATTATTATACATACATTCAATTCTAAAGTGTATATAAAAATGCAAACATTCAATTCTTAAGTGTATATAAAAATACAAACATTCAATTCTAAAGTGTATATAAAAATACAAACATTCAATTCTAAAGTGTATATAAAAATGCAAACATTCAATTCTAAAGTGTATATAAAAATGCAAACATTCAATTCTAAAGTGTATATAAAAATGCAAACATTCATTTCTAAAGTGTATATAAAAATACAAACATTCAATTCTAAAGTGTATATAAAAATACAAACATTCAATTCTAAAGTGTATATAAAAATGCAAACATTCAATTCTTAAGTGTATATAAAAATACAAACATTCAATTCTTAAGTGTATATAAAAATACAAACATTCAATTCTTAAGTGTATATAAAAATACAAACATTCAATTCTAAAGTGTATATAAAAATGCAAATATTCAATTCTAAAGTGTATATAAAAATACAAACATTCAATTCTAAAGTGTATATAAAAATACAAACATTCAATTCTAAAGTGTATATAAAAATACAAACATTCATTTCTAAAGTGTATATATAAAAACAAACATTCAATTCTAAAGTGTATATAAAAATACAAACATTCAATTCTAAAGTGTATATAAAAATACAAACATTCAATTCTAAAGTGTATATAAAAATACAAACATTCAATTCTAAAGTGTATATAAAAATACAAACATTCATTTCTAAAGTGTATATAAAAATACAAACATTCAATTCTAAAGTGTATATAAAAATACAAACATTCAATTCTAAAGTGTATATAAAAATACAAACATTCATTTCTAAAGTGTATATAAAAATACAAGCATTCATTTCTAAAGTGTATATAAAAATACAAACATTCAATTCTAAAGTGTATATAAAAATACAAGCATTCATTTCTAAAGTGTATATACAAATACAAACATTCATTTCTAAAGTGTATATAAAAATGCAAACATTCATTTCTAAAGTGTATATATAAATGCAAGCATTCAATTCTAAAGTGTATATAAAAATACAAACATTCAATTCTAAAGTGTATATAAAAATACAAACATTCAATTCTAAAGTGTATATAAAAATACAAACATTCAATTCTAAAGTGTATATAAAAATACAAACATTCATTTCTAAAGTGTATATAAAAATACAAACATTCATTTCTAAAGTGTATATAAAAATACAAACATTCAATTCTAAAGTGTATATAAAAATACAAACATTCAATTCTAAAGTGTATATAAAAATACAAACATTCATTTCTAAAGTGTATATAAAAATGCAAACATTCATTTCTAAGTGTATATAAAAATACAAACATTCAATTCTAAAGTGTATATAAAAATACAAACATTCAATTCTAAAGTGTATATAAAAATACAAACATTCATTTCAAAAGTGTATATAAAAATACAAATATTCATTTCTAAAGTGTATATAAAAATACAAACATTCAATTCTAAAGTGTATATAAAAATACAAACATTCAATTCTAAAGTGTATATAAAAATACAAACATTCATTTCTAAAGTGTATATAAAAATACAAACATTCATTTCAAAAGTGTATATAAAAATACAAATATTCAATTCTAAACTGTATATAAAAATACAAGCATTCATTTCTAAAGTGTATATAAAAATACAAACATTCAATTCTAAATTGTATATAAAAATACAAACATTCAATTCTAAAGTGTATATAAAAATACAAACATTCATTTCAAAAGTGTATATAAAAATACAAACATTCAATTCTAAAGTGTATATAAAAATACAAGCATTCATTTCTAAAGTGTATATAAAAATACAAACATTCAATTCTAAAGTGTATATAAAAATACAAACATTCATTTCTAAAGTGTATATAAAAATACAAACATTCATTTCTAAAGTGTATATAAAAATACAAACATTCAATTCTAAAGTGTATATAAAAATACAAACATTCAATTCTAAAGTGTATATAAAAATACATACATTTAATTCTAAAGTGTATATAAAATACAAGCATTCATTTCTAAACTGTATATAAAAATACAAACATTCAATTCTAAAGTGTATATAAAAATACAAACATTCAATTCTAAAGTGTATATAAAAATACAAACATTCATTTCTAAAGTGTATATAAAAATACAAACATTCATTTCTAAAGTGTATATAAAAATACAAACATTCATTTCTAAAGTGTATATAAAAATACAAACATTCATTTCTAAAGTGTATATAAAAATACAAACATTCAATTCTAAAGTGTATATAAAAATACAAACATTCATTTCTAAAGTGTATATAAAAATACAAACATTCAATTCTAAAGTGTATATAAAAATACAAACATTCATTTCTAAAGTGTATATAAAAATACAAACATTCATTTCTAAAGTGTATATAAAAATACAAACATTCATTTCTAAAGTGTATATAAAAATACAAACATTCAATTCTAAAGTGTATATAAAAATACAAACATTCATTTCTAAAGTGTATATAAAAATACAAACATTCATTTCTAAAGTGTATATAAAAATACAAACATTCATTTCTAAAGTGTATATAAAAATACAAACATTCATTTCTAAAGTGTATATAAAAATACAAACATTCATTTCTAAAGTGTATATAAAAATACAAACATTCATTTCTAAAGTGTATATAAAAATACAAACATTCAATTCTAAAGTGTATATAAAAACAAACATTCAATTCTAAAGTGTATATAAAAATACAAACATTCATTTCTAAAGTGTATATAAAAATACAAACATTCATTTCTAAAGTGTATATAAAAATACATTCATTCAATTCTAAAGTGTATATAAAAATACAAACATTCAATTCTAAAGTATATATAAAAATACAAACATTCAGTTCTAAAGTGTATATAAAAATACAAACATTCAATTCTAAAGTGTATATAAAAATACAAACATTCAATTCTAAAGTGTATATAAAAATACAAACATTCAATTCTAAAGTGTATATAAAAATACAAACATTCAATTCTAAAGTGTATATAAAAATACAAACATTCAATTCTAAAGTGTATATAAAAATACAAACATTCAATTCTAAAGTGTATATAAAAATACAAACATTCATTTCTAAAGTGTATATAAAAATACAAACATTCAATTCTAAAGTGTATATAAAAATACAAACATTCATTTCTAAAGTGTATATAAAAATACAAACATTCATTTCTAAAGTGTATATAAAAATACAAACATTCATTTCAAAAGTGTATATAAAAATACAAACATTCAATTCTAAAGTGTATATAAAAATACAAACATTCAATTCTAAAGTGTATATAAAAATACAAACATTCAATTCTAAAGTGTATATAAAAATACAAGCATTCATTTCTAAAGTGTATATAAAAATACAAACATTCAATTCTAAAGTGTATATAAAAATACAAACATTCAATTCTAAAGTGTATATAAAAATACAAACATTCAATTCTAAAGTGTATATAAAAATACAAACATTCATTTCTAAAGTGTATATAAAAATACAAGCATTCATTTCTAAAGTGTATATAAAAATACAAACATTCATTTCTAAAGTGTATATAAAAATACAAACATTCAATTCTAAAGTGTATATAAAAATACAAACATTCATTTCAAAAGTGTATATAAAAATACAAACATTCAATTCTAAAGTGTATATAAAAATACAAACATTCAATTCTAAAGTGTATATAAAAATACAAACATTCATTTCAAAAGTGTATATAAAAATACAAACATTCAATTCTAAAGTGTATATAAAAATACAAACATTCATTTCTAAAGTGTATATAAAAATGCAAACATTCATTTCTAAAGTGTATATAAAAATACAAACATTCAATTCTAAAGTGTATATAAAAATACAAACATTCATTTCAAAAGTGTATATAAAAATACAAACATTCAATTCTAAAGTGTATATAAAAATACAAACATTCATTTCAAAAGTGTATATAAAAATACAAACATTCAATTCTAAAGTGTATATAAAAATACAAACATTCAATTCTAAAGTGTATATAAAAATACAAACATTCATTTCTAAAGTGTATATAAAAATACAAACATGCAATTCTAAAGTGTATATAAAAATACAAACATTCATTTCAAAAGTGTATATAAAAATACAAACATTCAATTCTAAAGTGTATATAAAAATACAAACATTCAATTCTAAAGTGTATATAAAAATACAAACATTCAATTCTAAAGTGTATATAAAAATACAAACATTCAATTCTAAAGTGTATATAAAAATACAAACATTCAATTCTAAAGTGTATATAAAAATACAAACATTCATTTCTAAAGTGTATATAAAAATGCAAACATTCATTTCTAAAGTGTATATAAAAATACAAACATTCAATTCTAAAGTGTATATAAAAATACAAACATTCATTTCTAAAGTGTATATAAAAATACAAACATTCAATTCTAAAGTGTATATAAAAATACAAACATTCATTTCAAAAGTGTATATAAAAATACAAACATTCATTTCTAAAGTGTATATAAAAATACAAGCATTAATTTCTAAAGTGTATATAAAAATACAAGCATTCATTTCTAAAGTGTATATAAAAATACAAGCATTCATTTCTAAAGTGTATATAAAAATACAAACATTCAATTCTAAAGTGTATATAAAAATACAAACATTCAATTCTAAAGTGTATATAAAAATACAAACATTCAATTCTAAAGTGTATATAAAAATACAAACATTCAATTCTTAAGTGTATATAAAAATACAAACATTCAATTCTAAAGTGTATATAAAAATACAAACATTCATTTCTAAAGTGTATTTAAAAATACAAACATTCATTTCTAAAGTGTATATAAAAATACAAACCTCCAATTCTAAAGTGTATATAAAAATACAAACATTCAATTCTAAAGTGTATATAAAAATACAAACATTCAATTCTAAAGTGTATATAAAAATACAAACATTCAATTCTAAAGTGTATATAAAAATACAAACATTCAATTCTAAAGTGTATATAAAAATACAAACATTCAATTCTAAAGTGTATATAAAAATACAAACATTCATTTCTAAAGTGTATATAAAAATACAAACATTCAATTCTAAAGTGTATATAAAAATACAAACATTCAATTCTAAAGTGTATATAAAAATACAAGCATTCATTTCTAAAGTGTATATAAAAATACAAACCTCCAATTCTAAAGTGTATATAAAAATACAAACATTCAATTCTAAAGTGTATATAAAAATACAAACATTCAATTCTAAAGTGTATATAAAAATACAAACATTCAATTCTTAAGTGTATATAAAAATACAAACATTCAAGTCTAAAGTGTATATAAAAATACATACATTCAATTCTACACCTTTCATGCGTAGATAAAAAATCAGAACAACTGACCTTTTGTTAACAAGTTACCTTTCTACCACATTTACCTCTGTTCTGACACCCTTATTTTCGTGGGCCATCACGAACATTTATGTGCATAGCGGCATTTCAATTCAATATTCGTTTTTGTCTTTTGATGTTTTTCTCATCTTCCAAAAATGAACTGAATCAGTTAAATCTGATTCATGGAAAACCTCAACTGGGACTCTCGTTCTCTTATAGTTTGTGTATTTGTGGCTAACTCCAATCTATAAAAGTAGTCAATGAAAAGTATTTTGAACACATTTGTAGCGTTTTCTCTATTGGTTTTGTCATGTTACTTTGCGGTGAGGATGCAAAGTGCTTCCCTATGAAATTGAAACCGTCGGCTCTTTGATATCCTTTTTGTTTTAGGAATTAAAAAAAATATTTAGATGAATAAATTCGTGCTAAAAAACTTACATAATACTCTATAATTTACATGCTATTTTTATATCATACTGGATCATCAAAGAAAGAATAATATTTGTAGGTGTTATATTTAAATAATTGAAGTTAATAATCATGTAAAAAAACGCACACTTTATCTTCGTTTGCAAAATAAATTCTGGCTATATACCCCTAAAACGCAATCCGGTTAGACAATAGCTTGAAAATAGGTGATCATTTTACGTTAATTTTATATGCGAAACTGATCCTTGGCTCTAAATTCTAAAATATTTTTTCTCCAAAGTTTTTCACGGTATTCACACTTAATCGCCTAAAAAAAGAAGAATCTATTTTTTGGAGGGGGGTCTTATCTACAAATTTACCAACTTAACCTTAAATTATTTAATACTAAAATATTCAAATTATTCTTTAAGGTCCTCTGGTACGATTTTTTTAAAATATGGAAACTGTAGAATGTATTGAGTTTATTTATCTAAATATTACCCCCCCCCCCCACACCAACATATTTTTTCGGTTTCAATTACATAGAGAACGTCTTTGCTTCATCACCGCTAAGAAAACAATAAAAAACAAATAGAGACAAAAATATGCAAACATTTGGAAGTTACCAACTTCAATATAGTCAATTTTTCTTCATATAATTTTAATTTTGCTCTTTGTTGGCTTTTTCTCCTACTAAAAGTGTAGATGCAGTTTTCAATTTGGCCTTTTCTCCCGGAAAAATTGGTCTCAAACATTTATTATAGTCTGGCAACCCTGTTCAGCTCCATGTCACACCTCCAGAACAACACAGAAGTAACTGTTTGAAAAATTCCACGACATCACCAGTCCTAATATCTTGCCCAATTTTGAATCAATTTTTTTTCGTTATTAAATGATTTGAAAAAAGATGACATGCCGTAAAATAACACAGACCATAATATCATATTACATTTCGTATTTTACATCGATACAACTAAATTATTTCATTAATTTTAAATTCAAACGATATTTTACATCGATAAAGCAATATTATTTTATTTATTTTGAATTCAAACGATATTTTACATCGATACAACTATATTATTTTATAAATTTTAACTTCAAACGATATATTACATCGATAAAGCAATATTATTTTATTTATTTTAAATTCAAACGATATTTTACATCGATAAAGCAATATTATTTTATTTATTTTAAATTCAAACGATATTTTACATCGATAAAGCAATATTATTTTATTTATTTTAAATTCAAACGATATTTTACATCGATAAAACTATATTAATTTATTTATTTTAAATTCGAACGATATTTTACATCGATAAAACTATATAATTTTATTTGTTTTAAATTCAAACGATATTTTACATCGATAAAACTATATTATTTTATTTATTTTAACTTCAAACGATATTTTACATCGATAAAACTATATTATTTTATTTATTTTAAATTGAAACGATATTTTACATAGATAAAACTATATTATTTTATTTATTTTAACTTCAAACGATATTTTACATCGATAAAACTATATTATTTTATTTATTTTAACTTCAAACGATATTTTACATCGATAAAACTATATTATTTTATTTATTTTAAATTAAAACGATATTTGGCATCGATAAAATTATATTATTTTATTTATTTTAAATTCAAACGATATCTCACATCGATAAAACTATATTATTTCATTTATTTTAAATTAAAGCGATATTTTACATCGATAAAACAATATTATTTCATTTATTTTAAATACAAAGGAAATTTTACATCGATAAAACTATATTATCTTATTTATTTTAAATTCAAACGATATTTTGCATCGATAAAATTATATTATTATATTTATTTTAAATTCAAACGATATTTTACATCGATAAAACTATATTATTTTATTTATTTTAAATTCAAACGATATTTTACATCGATAAAACTATATTATTTTATTTATTTTAAATTCAAACGATATTTTACATCGATAAACCAATATTATTTTATTTATTTTGAATTCAAACGATATTTTACATCGATACAACTATATTATTTTATAAATTTTAACTTCAAACGATATATTACATCGATAAAGCAATATTATTTTATTTATTTTAAATTCAAACGATATTTTACATCGATAAAGCTATATGATGTTATTTATTTTAAATTCAAACGATATTTTACATCGATAAAACAATATTATTTTATTTATTTTAAATTCAAACGATATTTTACATCGATAAAACTATATTAATTTATTTATTTTAAATTCGAACGATATTTTACATCGATAAAACTATATTATTTTATTTATTTTAAATTCAAATGATATTTTACATCGATAAAATTATGTTATTTTATTTATTTTAAAGTCAAGTTATATTTTACATCGATAAAACTATATTATTTTATTTATTTTAATTTAAAACGATATTTTACATCGATAAAACTATATTACTTTATTCATTTTCAATTCAAACGATATTTTACATCGATAAAACTATATGATGTTATTTATTTTAAATTCCAACGATATTTTACATCGATAAAACTATATTATTTTATTTATTTTGAATTCAAACGATATTTTACATCGATAAAACTATATTATTTTATTTATTTTGAATTCAAACGATATTTTTCATCATTAAAACTATATTATATTATTTATTTTAAATTCAAACGATATTTTGCATCGATAAAATTATATTATTTTATTTATTTTAAATTCAAACGATATTTTGCATCGATAAAACTATATTATTTTATTTATTTTAAATTCAAACGATGTTTTACATCATTAAAACTATATTACTTCATTAATTTTAAATTCAAACGATATATTACATCGATAAAAATATATGATGTTATTTATTTTCAATTCAAACGATATTTTACATCGATAAAACTATATTATTTTATTTATTTTAACTTCAAACGATATTTTACATCGATAAAACTTTATTATTTTATTTATTTTAAATTCAACCGATATCTTACATCGATAAAACTATATTATTTTATTTATTTTAAATTAAAACGATATTTGGCATCGATAAAATTATATTATTTTATTTATTTTAAATTCAAACGATATCTCACATCGATAAAACTATATTATTTCATTTATTTTAAATTCAAGCGATATTTTACATCGATAAAACAATATTATTTCATTTATTTTAAATACAAAGGAAATTTTACATCGATAAAACTATATTATCTTATTTATTTTAAATTCAAACGATATTTTACATCGATACAAATATGTTATTTTATTTATTTTAAATTCAAACGCTATTTTACGTCGATAAAACTATATTATTACATTTATTTTAAATTCAAACGTTATATTATATCGATGAAACAATATTATTTTATTTTTTTTAAATTCAAAGGAAATTTTACATCGATAAAACTATATTACTTTATTCATTTTAAATTCAAACGATATATTACATCGATAAAAATGTATGATGTTATTTATTTTTAATTCAAATTATATTTTACACCGATAAAACTGTGTTATTTGATTTATTATAAATTCAAACGATATCTTACATCGATAAAACTATATTATTTTATTGATTTTAAATTTAAACGATATTTTACATCGATAAAACTGTATTATTTTATTTGTTTTAAATTCAAACGATATTCTACATCGATAAAACTATATTACTTTAGTTATTTTTAATTGAAACGATATTTTGCTTCGATAAAACTATATTACTTTATTCATTTTAAATTCAAACGATATATTACATCGATAAAACTGTATGATGTTATTTATTTTAAATTCAAATGATATCTTACATCGATAAAACTATATTATTTATTTTAACTTCAAACGATATTTTACATCGATAAAACTTTATTATTTTATTTATTTAAATTACACCGATATCTTACATCGATAAAACTATATTATTTTAATTATTTTATATTCAAACGATATTTTACATCAATAAAACTATATTATTTTATTTATTTTAAATTCAAATGATATTTTACAACAATAAAACTATATGATGTTATTTATTTTAAATTCAAACGATATTTTACATCGATAAAACTATATTATCTTATTTAAATTGAATTCAAACGATATTTTACATCGATAAAACTATATTATTTTATTTATTTTAAATTCAAACGATATTTTACATCGATAAAACTATATAATTTTAATTATTTTATATTCAAACGATATTTTACATCGATAAAACTATATTATTTTATTTATTTTAAATTCAAACGATATTTTACATTAGTAAAAAGTTATTTTTATATTTATTTAAATGCAAACGATATTTTACATCAATAAAACTACATTATTTTATTTATTTATTTTCTAACGATATCTTACATCGATAAAACTATATTATTTTATTTATTTTAAATTCAAACGATATTTTACATCGATAAAAATATATTATTTTATTTATTTTAAATTCAAACGATATTTTACATTAGTAAAAAGTTATTTTTATATTTATTTAAATGCAAACGATATTTTACATCAATAAAACTACATTATTTTATTTATTTTAAATTCAAACGATATTTTACATCGATAAAACTATATTACTTTGTTTATTTTAAATTGAAACGATATATTACATCGATAAAACTATATTACTTTATTTATTTTAAATTCAAACGATATTTTAAATCGATAAAACTATATTATTACATTAATTTCAAATTAAACAATATTTTACATCGATACAACTATATTTCTTTATTTATTTTGAATTCAAACTATATGTCTCATCGATAAAACTATATTATTTTATTTATTTAAATTTCTAACCATATCTTACATCGATAAAACTATATATTTTTATTTATTTTAAATTAAACGATATTTCACATCGATAAAACTATATTATTTTATTTATTTTAAATTTTGTACGATATTTTACATTAGCAAAAATTTATTTTCATATTTATTTAAATCCAAACGATATTTTACATCAATAAAACTATATTATTTTATTTATTTTAAATTCAAACGATATTTTACACCGATAAAACTATATTATTTTATTTATTTAAAATTCAAACGATATTTTACATCGATAAAACTATATTATTTTATTTATTTTAAATTCAAACGATATTTTACATCGATAAAACTATATTATTTTATTAATTTTGAATTCAAACGATATTTTACATCGATAAAACTATATTATTTTATTTATTTTAAATTCAAACGATATTTTACACCGATAAAACTATATTATTTTATTTATTTTAAATTCAAACGATATTTTACACCGATAAAACTATATTATTTTATTTATTTTAAATTCAAACGATATTTTACAGCGTTAAAGCTATTTTATTTTATTTATTTTAAATTGAAACGATATTTTACATCGATAAAACTGTATTATTTTATTAATTTTGAATTCAAACGATATTTTACATCGATAAAACTTTATTATTTTATTTATTTAAATTCAAACGATATTTTACACCGATAAAACTATATTATTTTATTTATTTAAAATTCAAACGATATTTTACATCGATAAAACTATATTATTTTATTTATTTTAAATTCAAACGATATTTTACATCGATAAAACTATATTATTTTATTTATTTTAAATTCAAACGATATTTTACATCGATAAAACTATATTATTTTAATTATTTTAAATTCAAACGATATTTTACATCGATAAAACTATATTATTTTATTTATTTTAAATTCAAACGATATTTTACACCGATAAAACTATATTATTTTATTATTTTAAATTCAAACGATATTTTACATCGATAAAACTATATTATTTTAATTATTTTAAATTCAAACGATATTTTACATCGATAAAACTATATTATTTTATTTATTTTAAATTCAAACGATATTTTACACCGATAAAACTATATTATTTTATTTATTTTAAATTCAAACGATATTTTACATCGATAAAACTATATTATTTTATTTATTTTAAATTCAAACGATATTTTACATCGATAAAACTATATTATTTTATTTATTTTAAATTCAAACGATATTTTACACCGATAAAACTATATTATTTTATTTATTTTAAATTCAAACGATATTTTACACCGATAAAACTATATTATTTTATTTATTTTAAATTCAAACGATATTTTACAGCGTTAAAGCTATTTTATTTTATTTATTTTAAATTGAAACGATATTTTACATCGATAAAACTGTATTATTTTATTAATTTTGAATTCAAACGATATTTTACATCGATAAAACTATATTATTTTATTTATTTAAAATTCAAACGATATTTTACATCGATAAAACTAGATTATTTTATTTATTTTAAATTCAAACGATATATTACATCGATATAATTGTATTACTTAATTTATTTTAAATTCAAACGATATTGTACATCGATAAAACTATATAATTTTATTTTTAATTCAAACGATATCTTACATCGATAAAACTATATTATTTTTATTTTAAATTAAAACGATATTAACTTTACTAAAATTATTCACTTGCATTTTATTATATGAGAAACTATAAAATATATTCTTTAATTTCATATAATTTGATTTAACAAAAAGTGGGGTAGGATCGAAACGGCACACTCGGTGTTTTCAGTCTGCTGCTTTCCTTGCTAAATAAGTCAGACATTTGTTAAGTCGTCTTTAAAATAATATTCACGAGCTAAATTTGATGTACGTGTTTAAAGTTTTAAAGAGATTCTATTAAACTAGGTCAGTTAGAGATAAAGGGAAGGGCAATGTGCTTATAAAACTGAAAGGTTTGAAAAAAATTCATACTACAAAAACCTTTCTTCGTGTCTGATATAGTCAAACGTATTTTGTGAACAGACTTGTAAAATCGTATAGTCGAAAAAAAATCTGACAAGTAAAACCAAGTTACTTTCTTGAATAACTAGTCAATTTTTTATATAGCGGTAAAACCATTACTTGCTATCTTGCATTTTCAGCCTACACTAAAAGGCAAACGGACTTATTGGAAAAAAGAGTTCCAGATGCGAACAAAAATACAAATAATTTGTTAAATTAATTACCCAATAAGCCGGATTAATAAAATCTTTTTTTTTTCTCAAAGAACTTTCAATATGGAAAAATGTTGTGGGTGAACCTACCTACCCTTTTGTAATAACTAAATGGTAGCAACTGGCTACCATAAATACCGGCTTTTGCCGGGAGAACATTAAGTAGGTACATTTAGCCACTAGCACTGCCAACACTGACTTGTGTATAATTTCTCTGTTCAATACAATTCATTATTATTATCTCTAAACCTGTTGTTCTTTTATTCCATTGTTGGTACCCCTAAACGGGTCCACAACACATATAATAAAAGTATTAAAAATATAACTGGTTTTATTTTATACAATAAATAATCTTTTTATTAATTATATTTTATTCATAAGGTAGAATGATATTTGTCTTTCTAAGTATATATATATAATATTATAATATAAAACCTGTAGTAGTATAACTGCGGTAATGGTCCTCTGAAGAGAAGAATTATCTTTGAAAACTCATGAGCTAAAGACTTAAGGATACTTTGCTTGAACTTTGAATTCTAATAAAATTTGATTGACACCTTATTTTATTACTTCATTTTATATTATAATATTAATGCTCTATCCAGTATATTGAGCTTCAGTTTTTTATCCGGATGTTTCACTAATTATAAGATATTAGTTGACGCTTATATCTTTTGTTGGATTGCTTCATATATATATATATATATATATATATATATATATATATATATATATATATATATATATATATATATATATATACAGGGTGGGCCAAAATAAGGGTCCTATCTTTAAATTTGAATAACTTGAATTTGAATAACTTCCACAAAATAAAAGTTAAACTCACCAAACTTTATGTGTGTGTAGACTGACCCTTCCTAAGTTTTTTGAAATAAACAAAACAAATTTTAGCCGAAAAACACTTCTTAAAACTTACAAAAACTAAAGTATTGTTTTTTACACTGTTTTGAGTTTTTTAAGCAAAAATAATGTTTTCTAAATGAGGGTACGTTCCTTAGGGCTAATACGGCTCATGCTTGCTTCGGAAGGGGTCCTTTACTTATTCTAAAAAATTTTTTTAAAAAATCAATAAATAAAAAAGTTATGAATTTTTTAAAATAGGACCCTTATTTTTGCCCACCCTATATATATATATATATATATATATATATATATATATATATATAGAGAGAGAGAGAGAGAGAGAGAGAGAGAGAGAGAGAGAGATAGAGAGAGAGAGAGAGGGAGAGAAGGAGAGAACAACTATCATTTGGGATGAATGACATAGCAAAATAATCAATATTCAATTTCAGGTAGAATGATAATTGTCTTTCTAAGTATATGTTTGAATTACGATACATTTCTTCTATGTGATTTATTTCTGCTAAGTTTGTTTTATTTATTGTTTCTACTAAAGGATAACAAGTAATCAAGGTCACTCGGGGATAAGAGATGAAAGGATTGAAAAACATGATGTGATGGACTAAACTCAAATTTACTAACATGAATCTGTTGACATTGGATTTGAAGACGATCTTGCTGTAATTTGTACAGAAGTAGTCGCATGGTAACGTGTATCACAGTCGGGAAACCCTTGCAAAAAAGTTGTGTTATTTAAGTTATTTTATTTTTCAAAACTTTTAACACATGGTTTCTTTGAAGGCATTTTGCCTCTATCTTTATATTAAAATTCAAAAGATGCTTTAAAAAATGAACTTTCCCAATTTGTATATATATATATATGTATATATATATATATATATAAACGTATACGAATGAAGATACAAACAAATATTTATATATACATATATATATATATATATATATATATATATATATATATATATATATATATATGTATATATATTTATAAATATTTGTTTGTATCTTCATTCGTATACGTTTTATCCTTAAATTATTGCACCTGTGATTACATGTTACTTTACTTTATTTTATTCTTGCTCTGTGTATTACATTGAAATCTCATACTCGGATTTCCTTCTAGAATTTATTTCACTCCAACACACTATATATATATATATATATATATATATATATAATATATATATATATATATATATATATATATATATATATAGAACTTACTAATAGAGTAATATATGATAGCTTAATAGGAGATTCTGTCTCAAATATTGATTTGGTATATGTGTTTTTTTAAATAATACTGAAATTTTAAGTTTTTTCTTAAATGACTTTTGCATGTGATTTTATCAATTGTGCTGATGAAGTGATTATTTGGAGCCAGCAAAAGTATAACACAAAATAAATTTTCAAAATTCTTTTCGCTAAATAATTGTTGTGTTTGAATTCTTAATACTGATATAAAACAGGTTCTGATTTTTAAATCTGAATTTAATATATATATATATATATATATATATATATATATATATATATATATATATATAAATTGTTTTGAGGTACAAAACTTATAAATGCATTTAAAAAGGATGCGTGGAAATCTCTCAAAGGCCCTTTCGACTTGATAGTCGCTAGGAGAAAATCGATAGTTTTAAATCAATAATATCGTCGAAAGAAAGAGCAAACGGGGAATTGAATGTGCCAAAATTAACGATGGAGCGATTAAAAGAAGTGAATAATGATTTCGTTAAAAACCGATTAAAAGGCACTATGTTAGGGGAAACAAGGGGAGGGGGTTCAAAGTTCCTCAAAGAGAGTTAGCGATCTGACAAATTCCTTCTGCCGGCACAAGGAAGGTTTGCGAATAGCGATAGAGCAGATTCCAATATTTTCAAATGGTTCTTGAATTTGCCAAGCAACATGCTTCTATAAAATATAATAGACAACTTGTTCGACGGCGATATTGGTGTGAAATAAATAATGGTAGCAAACATATATTTAATTTTTCGAACACTGTATTAACAGATATCGAAATTACAGTTTTGTCTAAGGAGTTAGATTTTTGTATTCCCCCTACCCACATTAACAAAGAGAAAACCCTTGCTTCTTTCGAGGTTTTGTTTTACTCAAATTAGACATCACTCTCCTAGTTCTTTAGATAATGTTTCTAGAATGAAATCGAGGTTGGTTGGCTTGGCACACCAATACAGTAACGCATCCATTGACCACAGTGACTTTATTTAGAATAAAACGCAATTTCACACCATAAAAGCGTTAAAATCTAATGAATACATTTACATTTGCAAACTAGATAAAGTTGCGGGAGTTGTGGTATTGGATCGTAGTGACTACGTTAACAAAATGTTATCTATTCTTAACCACACTACTAAATTCTGAAGACTTGGCTCTGTCGAGTCTGCAGATAATACTTGTAAGAACGAAATCAAGATGCAAGATTTATTTAAAGAGAAGGTTTTTTTCGAAGGAGGTCTATGATATGATTAGACTCTCTGGGTCATTGCGACCTAGATTATATGGTCTTCCTAAAATACACAAGGGGGAGTGCTACTGAGACCTATATTATCTATGATAGGGTCCGCCCAACATTCTTTGGCTCAGTGGCTCCTAGGAATCTTCCAACATGTGCGTGATCTATCACGACGCATTGCATCCCTGATTCCTATAGGTTTACTGAAGGTCTACGTGGGTTAGATCCGGATTCTTAGACATCATCTATGTGCTCTTTTGATGTCTCTAGTCTCTTTACTAATGTACCTTTAGATGAGACTATAACTATCTGTGCCGACGCTTTCTATGAAGGTTGCCTGACTGCCCTTGTTTCCCTAGGGAGATTTTCATAGAATTGATACTTCTATGCACTAAATCAGCCGAGTTCAGCTTCGTGCATATAATGTATAGTCAGGTCGACCGGGTCTCAATGGGCAGTCCACTGGCCCTTACTTTAGCTGGTATCTTCGTCGAATATTATGAATCCGTTTTATTTAGGTCTGTAAAGATGCCCACTACTTATGTTAGATATGTGGATGACACTTTTGCGATGTTTTCTTCGCAGAGTGAAGCACTGGCATTCTTTCATAAGTTAAATTCTAAAGTTTACGATGGAAAGTGAGGAGGATAATTGTCTTCCCTTCTTGGATGTTCTTGTTGAACGTTCAAGAGGTCACTTTCTCACTTCCATCTACAGGAAGCTTACTTTTACTGACCTGTATGTAAACTGGTCTTGTTTTGTGCCTAAGTCTCGAAAAATAGGCTTAATTTATACTTTGGTACATAGAGCCCTCCTGATTTGTTCTCCAAGTAGATTAGAGTGTGAACTTAATAGGATCAGAGATATATTCATTGATAATGGACCTTATCAATGATTGCATTTAGAAAAAGGTGGCTGACTTTAAATCCCCCCAAATATATGGGCCTGTAAAATGCTCCATTTATTTGAAATTACCGTGGATAAAGGGAAACAGTAATAAATAGATAAACAGATTGTTGATAGCATTAGTAATTGTTTCTACTCTGTTTCCTTACGCAACGATAGTGTGCCCTATACAAATTTTAATAATATTATATACCAATTTAAATGCCAATGTGATGCTGGCTATATAGGGCGTACTTCCTTGCATTTGTAGACCCGCATAAACCAGCACGTTCCATCAAAAATATGTCAGGAAATCGTAGGATCCTTGTGTTACCCCTCCTCTAATTCTTTGGACTCTGCTATTGGCCAGCATTTGGTTGAAAACCCAAGTTGTGCCAGCAGCTATAAAATAGACCGTTTTGAGGTCTTGAATAGAGCAGATTCCAAGAACCATTTGAAAATATTGGAATCTGCTCTATCGCTATTCGCAAATCTTCCTTGTGCCGGCAGAAAAAAATTGTCAGATCGCTAAATCTCTTTGGGGAACTTTGAACCCCCTCCATTTTCCCCTAACGTAGGGCCTTTTAATCGTTTTTTAACGAAATGCTTAAATTCACTTCTTTTAATCGCTCCATCCTTAATTTTGGCACATTCAATTCCTCGTTTGCTCTTTCTTTCGATGATATTATTGATTAAAAAACTATCGATTTTCTCCTGACGAGATGATAGTCGAAAGGACCTTTGGGAGATTTCCGCGCATCCTTTTTAAATGCATGTAAATATATATATATATATATATATATATATATATATATATATATATATATATATATATATATATTTAATCCAAGTACTTTTTACTCTTTAATTTTTCTGATGATTTTGTAATATTGCAGAGACGATATTGACATAAAAATGTTGTTTGGTTCACGCCACATGAAACGGACCGTAAAAAATGTATCTCACATAAATGTTATGTTTTTGAAAATGTGACAAAATAAAAATAAACATTATAAAATAAAAACATGGTTATTTGAATATAAAATAAACCTGACTAAAGAATTAAGAAAAACCAAACGATAGAATAAAATGAACTCAACCACACACCCACTTTTTTTTTCTTCATTCGCCCTCGGCGATAAAACATTAACTCAAGTCTTCTTATTTAAAAAAAAAATCCTGAAGACGACTATAAAAGTCTAAAGCGCTCGAAAGAAATGGCCGAATTAAGAACAATCGGAGAAGTACTATACGGATTGCCACCTGAAACCAGAAGGATAGCTCGACGGTTTGAGAACCTCACGAAGAAGATTTACAAACGAAAATGTTCTGTGACGTTCAACAACGCTTGCTTAGATAATGACTTGCTGCCTAAGTATATATATATATAGAACGTACCTCTTATTGGACATTTTACCCTTTGGATTTTCTATTTTCGCCGCATCTGAAGTTGTGGCTTCTTGGAATTTAACTTTGAATCCTCTCTCACAACCTTTCGGGTCTTTTAACGACCTACCTATCTACATCTCATTCTCTCCGCTGGACTTTTCGACACCGGTCTTTTTAGCAATCGGACATTTGCCTGCATTCGGGCAGAATTTTGCCCTGTGTTTCTTCCCCTACAACTTTTATTTTATTTTTTCAAATTTTAAATCTTGGCCTTTGCCAACTTATCTATTCCAGCGACTTCCTCTGATGATAAGATTTTGATCTTTGAAAAGCCTGGCTTAAGGAAAATTTAACTTGAATAAATTGCCTTTTTTGCGGAATATACCTTGCTCTGAGCAATTGAATTGAATTATGATTTGGCTTTTGCTTCTCTAATTCCTTTCCATTCTTCTTCATTCTACCTGCTCTATCCTGGATATTGAGCTGTATACTCTTCACAATAGGTTTTACTTTTCCTAAAAGTTCGCTTTTAGTACACCACTTTATATATATATATATATATATATATATATATATATATATATATATATATATATATATATATATATATATATATATAACAGAGAGATGTATAAAATTGTCTCGAAAAGACTTTATGGGCACAGACATCCTAAAACTTCAAATACGTATATTTGATGTGAATAAACTTTAAATCGTGTGTACAAGACGCTAATTCAGATATTTTTTCTAACATTTCATATTAGGATACAAAATTGAAGGAAGGTGCCAGTAACAACAAAGAAAGTTATATGGTGCTATGAGTATAGTGAGAGAGTACATAACTGTGACGTCATTAAATCCTGATCAACGTCGGGTCTTCCTGCTGGTGTTTTATAAATACGGTTTTTGTTCAGTTTTGTTTTAAAACGAATACGAAACAAGTAATTTTAATAAGTTGTATGATATAACGTTTACTGATTAACTTTTCTTCATGAATATAATCACCCGATGCTTTCTTTAGACTAACCTATCATAGCGTTTTACTCATATCCTTTTTTTGGTGTCATCTATAAATGATGGCTTTACCTAGAGAAGCCACACTAATTTAATTGTAATCATAAATCAAACCATTTCATGGGAGAAGAGTTATACGTACAAAAGGTTTATGATTCTTCGTTATTAAATTTTAGTTCATATTTATTTACAACGGAAATGAAAACACGTAAAAAAAGTTATGTACATATCGGTTTACACTGAAATTGCTTAACTAACAATTTATGTCGGTGGAAGATAGTTCAAAAAGCCAATCGTTTATACCGTTCTAACCAGGTCAGTCAGACACCGTAAATCAGCATCAATGTGTATCCGTCTCTGCTGAACACTAGTGAAACTTAATAATTCAAAACGAGCAGAGACATACAGGGTATGTATGAACATAACGTAAAACACATAACATACATTTGTTTTGGGGTGGCTGACTTTTTTCGACTGTTAAAAACAGACCAGTCTAAAAAGATTTCTCCTTCACGAACATAGCATAGAACAGATTATGTGGTTCAGTGGAAATATCGAGGGTTACAGGCTCGGCATAATTCAGTGTATTCTATTATTCTAGGTTAATTTATTATATAAAGTTGTAATGGAAGGGATGGTTTGTCCCTTCCTTACTTTTATCACACGAAATGAATTGAATGAACAACTGAGTAACAGGTAACAAAATAGAGGGTTTATTGAACAGGGGATACCTATACCGTTTGGTATAGGTAGAAGAGAGAAGTAGACGATGTCCGGTTGAGGAAGAGGAAAAATGTAAAGGTTCTCTTGGCTGCCCGTGGGTTTTCTTCAAGTGAAGATAGTAGTAGTCTTTGAGTTAGACAACGGTAGCAGGAGAAAAAAGGCTTTTCCGGGTTCCTCGTTGGTGCTCTCAGCGACGCGTCCCAGCTATGCCGAGGGGTTGTCTCTGCGAGGCTGTGGAATGAAAAAGAGGGTGATTTTTCTTCTGCACCGGCTTTTATATTCAGAAGGGCAGATAACTCTGGTGTCGCTTCTCAACGCCACCTGTCGGTGAATAAGCGACACCTAACGGCCAGCCGGTGCAGTTATGGATGAAAGGAGGAGGTAACTGCTACAAAGTCATCTCAAATACAATCATCGTAGGATTATGAAGGCAAGCGCTACATAGAAATGCAATATGGTTACGCTTTCTGCCAATAACTGTTTTACGGAAATTATCATTCAGTTTCATTCGATTTCTGAATTGCCTACATTAATGTCGACCCATTTGACTCTCATAAAAACTCATACTTAGAAAAGTCGGAGTAACTTATACTCACACACTAACATCTGCTAGAACTCTCTCATAAATCACCGGGTCTTCTATTTATGAAATTTCGTCTATCTATGACGAGGCATAGTATTGTGACTATTTCAAATTTATTATCCGTAGCATAGTTGTAAACTATTTTTTTTAATTTGAAGTGTTCCTGTTGAATAGAAGTCGTTAAATTTATGCGATTCGTTTTGGGCGTCAGTAAGAAATGCTGTCTGGTCGAAAGTGTTGCTTTGTGTTAAAAGAAATTAAATGTTCTTGTTTTTGTGTGTCGTCTAGTTGCCGAGGCATGGGAAAGGTTTTAAGTCGCTGAAAATATTTACGCATGTTCGTTAAAATGGTGTCGGTAGACCACTTTTAAAATTTTGTTATTCTCCATGTGCGCTAGAAATGTTTTAGTCTTGAGTGAAGTAAAATGTCCAGTTTTTGTTTTTCAATGAATAAAATGTTTGCGTGGAAATATTTTAGCTTTTCGGTAGAATATGTCCATGTGGAGATGTTTTAGTTTTCCGGTGAGAAGTTTTTTATGCTGTCTGTTGAGTTGGCTGAACAGATTTTTATTTTTGTAAAAAAAAGAAATGAAGGCAAAATTGACTTTGAACACCACTGGAGGCTGTAGCAGGAAAGTTCGAAGACGAGACCCAAAAAGTGGTCACCAAAATGTAGGATTGATGATGTGATGAAGAAAAAATGTAAGTGTGTCACCAAAATGTAGGTTTGATGATGTGATGAAGAGAAAATGTAAGTGTGTCACCAAAATGTAGGTTTGATGATGTGATGAAGAGAAAATGTAAGTGTGTCACCAAAATGTAGGTTTGATGATGTGACGAAGAGAAAATGTAAGTGTGTCACCAAAATGCAGGTTTGATGATGTGACGAAGAGAAAATGTAAGTGTGTCACCAAAATGTAGGTTTGATGATGTGACGAAGAGAAAATGTAAGTGTGTCACCAAAATGTAGGTTTGATGATGTGATGAAGAGAAAATGTAAGTGTGTCACCAAAATGTTGGTTTGATGATGTGATGAAGAGAAAATGTAAGTGTGTCACCAAAATGTAAGATTGATGATGTGATGAAGAGAAAATGTAAGTGTGTCACCAAAATGCAGGTTTGATGATGTGACGAAGAGAAAATGTAAGTGTGTAACCAAAATGTAGGTTTGATGATGTGATGAAGAGAAAATGTAAGTGTGTCACCAAAATGTAGGTTTGATGATGTGACGAAGAGAAAATGTAAGTGTGTCACCAAAATGTAGGTTTGATGATGTGATGAAGAGAAAATGTAAGTGTGTCACCAAAATGTAGGATTGATGATGTGATAAAGAGAAAATGTAAGTGTGTCACCAAAATGTAGGATTGATGATGTGATGAAGAGAAAATGTAAGTGTGTCACCAAAATGTAGGATTGATGATGTGATGAAGAGAAAATGTAAGTGTGTCACCAAAATGTAGGTTTGATGATGTGACAAAGAGAAAATGTAAGTGTGTCACCAAAATGTAAGTTTGATGATGTGACAAAGAGAAAATGTAAGTGTGTCACCAAAATGTAGGTTTGATGATGTGACGAAGAGAAAATGTAAGTGTGTCACCAAAATGTAAGTTTGATGATGTGATGAAGAGAAAATGTAAGTGTGTCACCAAAATGTAAGATTGATGATGTTACGAAGAGAAAATGTAAGTGTGTCACCAAAATGTAGGTTTGATGATGTGATGAAGAGAAAATGTGTGTCACCAAAATGTAGGTTTGATGATGTGATGAAGAGAAAATGTAAGTGTGTCACCAAAATGTAGGTTTAATGATGTGACGAAGAGAAAATGTAAGTGTGTCACCAAAATGTAAGATTGATGATGTGACGAAGAGAAAATGTAAGTGTGTCACCAAAATGTAGGTTTGATGATGCGACGAAGAGAAAATGTAAGTGTGTCACCAAAATGTAAGATTGATGATGTGACGAAGAGAAAATGTAAGTGTGTCACCAAAATGTAGGATTGATGATGTGATGAAGAGAAAATGTAAGTGTGTCACCAAAATGTAGGTTTGATGATGTGACGAAGAGAAAATGTAAGTGTGTCACCAAAATGTAGGTTTGATGATGTGATGAAGAGAAAATGTAAGTGTGTCACCAAAATGTAGGTTTGATGATGTGATGAAGAGAAAATGTAAGTGTGTCACCAAAATGTGGAATGATGATGTGATGAAGAGAAAATGTAAGTGTGTTACCAAAATGTAGGTTTGATGATGTGACGAAGAGAAAATGTAAGTGTGTCACCAAAATGTGGGTTTGATGATGTGATGAAGAGAAAATGTAAGTGTGTCACCAAAATGTAGGATTGATGATGTGATGAAGAGAAAATGTAAGTGTGTCACCAAAATGTAGGATTGATGATGTGACGAAGAGAAAATGTAAGTGTGTCACCAAAATGTAGGTTTGATGATGTGATGAAGAAAAAATGTAAGTGTGTCACCAAAATGTAAGATTGATGATGTGATGAAGAGAAAATGTAAGTGTGTCACCAAAATGTAAGATTGATGATGTGACGAAGAGAAAATGTAAGTGTGTCACCAAAATGTAAGATTGATGATGTGATGAAGAGAAAATGTAAGTGTGTCACCAAAATGTAGGATTGAATGATGTGATGAAGAGAAAATGTAAGTGTGTCACCAAAATGTAGGATTGATGATGTGACGAAGAGAAAATGTAAGTGTGTCACCAAAATGTAGGATTTATGATGTGATGAAGAGAAAATGTAAGTGTGTCACCAAAATGTAAGATTGATGATGTGATGAAGAGAAAATGTAAGTGTGTCACCAAAATGTAGGTTTGATGATGTGACGAAGAGAAAATGTAAGTGTGTCACCAAAATGTAGGTTTGATGATGTGATGAAGAGAAAATGTAAGTGTGTCACCAAAATGTAGGTTTGATGATGTGACGAAGAGAAAATGTAAGTGTGTCACCAAAATGTAGGTTTGATGATGTGACGAAGAGAAAATGTAAGTGTGTCACCAAAATGTAGGTTTGATGATGTGATGAAGAGAAAATGTAAGTGTGTCACCAAAATGTAGGATTGATGATGTGATGAAGAGAAAATGTAAGTGTGTCACCAAAATGTAGGTTTGATGATGTGACGAAGAGAAAATGTAAGTGTGTCACCAAAATGTAAGTTTGATGATGTGACGAAGAGAAAATGTAAGTGTGTCACCAAAATGTAAGATTGATGATGTGACGAAGAGAAAATGTAAGTGTGTCACCAAAATGTAAGTTTGATGATGTGATGAAGAGAAAATGTAAGTGTGTCACCAAAATGTAAGATTGATGATGTTACGAAGAGAAAATGTAAGTGTGTCACCAGAATGTAGGTTTGATGATGTGATGAAGAGAAAATGTAAGTGTGTCACCAAAATGTAGGATTGATGATGTGATGAAGAGAAAATGTAAGTGTGTCACCAAAATGTAGGTTTGATGATGCGACGAAGAGAAAATGTAAGTGTGTCACCAAAATGTAAAATTGATGATGTGACGAAGGGAAAATGTAAGCGTGTCACCAAAATGTAGGTTTGATGATGCGACGAAGAGAAAATGTTAGTGTGTCACCAAAATGTAAGATTGATGATGTGATGAAGAGAAAATGTAAGTGTGTCACCAAAATGTAAGATTGATGATGTGATGAAGAGAAAATGTAAGTGTGTCACCAAAATGTAAGATTGATGATGTGATGAAGAGAAAATGTAAGTGTGTCACCAAAATGTAGGATTGATGATGTGATGAAGAGAAAATGTAAGTGTGTCACCAAAATGTAGGATTGATGATGTGACGAAGAGAAAATGTAAGTGTGTTAGCAAAATGTAGGTTTGATGATGTGATGAAGAGAAAATGTTAGTGTGTCACCAAAATGTAAGATTGATGATGTGATGAAGAGAAAATGTAAGTGTGTCACCAAAATGTAAGATTGATGATGTGATGAAGAGAAAATGTAAGTGTGTCACCAAAATGTAAGATTGATGATGTGATGAAGAGAAAATGTAAGTGTGTCACCAAAATGTAGGATTGATGATGTGATGAAGAGAAAATGTAAGTGTGTCACCAAAATGTAAGATTGATGATGTGACGAAGAGAAAATGTAAGTGTGTCACCAAAATGTAAGATTGATGATGTGATGAAGAGAAAATGTAAGTGTGTCACCAAAATGTAGGTTTGATGATGTGATGAAGAGAAAATGTAAGTGTGTCACCAAAATGTAGGATTGATGACGTGACGAAGAGAAAATGTAAGTGTGTCACCAAAATGTAGGATTGATGATGTGACGAAGAGAAAATGTAAGTGTGTCACCAAAATGTAGGATTGATGATGTGATGACGAGAAAATGTAAGTGTGTCACCAAAATGTAAGTTTGATGATGTGATGAAGAGAAAATGTAAGTGTGTCACTAAAAAGTAGGTTTGATGATGTGACAAAGAGAAAATGTAAGTGTGTCACCAAAATGTAGGTTTGATGATGTGATGAAGAGAAAATGTAAGTGTGTCACCAAAATGTAGGATTGATGATGTGATAAAGAGAAAATGTAAGTGTGTCACCAAAATGTAGGTTTGATGATGTGACGTAGAGAAAATGTAAGTGTGTCACCAAAATGTAAGTTTGATGATGTGACGAAGAGAAAATGTAAGTGTGTCACCAAAATGTAAGATTGATGATGTGACGAAGAGAAAATGTAAGTGTGTCACCAAAATGTAAGTTTGATGATGTGATGAAGAGAAAATGTAAGTGTGTCACCAAAATGTAAGATTGATGATGTTACGAAGAGAAAATGTAAGTGTGTCACCAAAATGTAGGTGTGATGATGTGATGAAGAGAAAATGTAAGTGTGTCACCAAAATGTAGGATTGATGATGTGATGAAGAGAAAATGTAAGTGTGTCACCAAAATGTAGGTTTGATGATGCGACGAAGAGAAAATGTAAGTGTGTCACCAAAATGTAAGATTGATGATGTCACGAAGAGAAAATGTAAGTGTGTCACCAAAATGTAGGTTTGATGATGCGACGAAGAGAAAATGTAAGTGTGTCACCAAAATGTAAGATTGATGATGTGACGAAGAGAAAATGTAAGTGTGTCACCAAAATGTAGGATTGATGATGTGATGAAGAGAAAATGTAAGTGTGTCACCAAAATGTGGGTTTGATGATGTGACGAAGAGAAAATGTAAGTGTGTCACCAAAATGTAGGTTTGATAATGTGATGAAGAGAAAATGTAAGTGTGTCACCAAAATGTAGGTTTGATGATGTGATGAAGAGAAAATGTAAGTGTGTCACCAAAATGTAGGATTGATGATGTGATGAAGAGAAAATGTAAGTGTGTCACCAAAATGTAAGATTGATGATGTGATGAAGAGAAAATGTAAGTGTGTCACCAAAATCTAGGATTGATGATGTGATGAAGAGAAAATGTAAGTGTGTCACCAAAATGTAGGATTGATGATGTGACGAAGAGAAAATGTAAGTGTGTCACCAAAATGTAGGATTGATGATGTGATGAAGAGAAAATGTAAGTGTGTCACCAAAATGTAAGATTGATGATGTGATGAAGAGAAAATGTAAGTGTGTCACCAAAATGTAGGATTGATGATGTGACGAAGAGAAAATGTAAGTGTGTCACCAAAATGTAGGATTGATGATGTGATGAAGAGAAAATGTAAGTGTGTCACCAAAATGTAAGATTGATGATGTGATGAAGAGAAAATGTAAGTGTGTCACCAAAATGTAGGTTTGATGATGTGACGAAGAGAAAATGTAAGTGTGTCACCAAAATGTAGGTTTGATGATGTGATGAAGAGAAAATGTAAGTGTGTCACCAAAATGTAGGTTTGATGATGTGATGAAGAGAAAATGTAAGTGTGTCACCAAAATGTAGGTTTGATGATGTGACGAAGAGAAAATGTAAGTGTGTCACCAAAATGTAGGTTTGATGATGTGATGAAGAGAAAATGTAAGTGTGTCACCAAAATGTAGGATTGTTGATGTGATGAAGAGAAAATGTAAGTGTGTCACCAAAATGTAGGTTTGATGATGTGACGAAGAGAAAATGTAAGTGTGTCACCAAAATGTAGGTTTGATGATGTGATGAAGAGAAAATGTAAGTGTGTCACCAAAATGTAGGATTGATGATGTGACGAAGAGAAAATGTAAGTGTGTCACCAAAATGTAGGTTTGATGATGCGACAAAGAGAGAATGTAAGTGTGTCACCAAAATGTAAGATTGATGATGTGATGAAGAGAAAATGTAAGTGTGTCACCAAAATGTAGGATTGAATGATGTGATGAAGAGAAAATGTAAGTGTGTCACCAAAATGTAGGATTGATGATGTGACGAAGAGAAAATGTAAGTGTGTCACCAAAATGTAGGATTGATGATGTGTTGAAGAGAAAATGTAAGTGTGTCACCAAAATGTAAGATTGATGATGTGATGAAGAGAAAATGTAAGTGTGTCACCAAAATGTAGGTTTGATGATGTGACGAAGAGAAAATGTAAGTGTGTCACCAAAATGTAGGATTGATGATGTGATGAAGAGAAAATGTAAGTGTTTCACCAAAATATGGGTTTGATGATGTGACGAAAAGAAAATGTAAGTGTGTCACCAAAATGTAGGTTTGATGATGTGATGAAGAGAAAATGTAAGTGTGTCACCAAAATGTAGGTTTGATGATGTGATGAAGAGAAAATGTAAGTGTGTCACCAAAATGTAGGATTGATGATGTGATGAAGAGAAAATGTAAGTGTGTCACCAAAATGTAGGTTTGATGATGTGACGAAGAGAAAATGTAAGTGTGTCACCAAAATGTGGGTTTGATGATGTGATGAAGAGAAAAGGTAAGTGTGTCACCAAAATGTAGGATTGATGATGTGATGAAGAGAAAATGTAAGTGTGTCACCAAAATGTAGGATTGATGATGTGACGAAGAGAAAATGTAAGTGTGTCACCAAAATGTAGGTTTGATGATGTGATGAAGAGAAAATGTAAGTGTGTCACCAAAATGTAAGATTGATGATGTGATGAAGAGAAAATGTAAGTGTGTCACCAAAATGTTAGATTGATGATGTGACGAAGAGAAAATGTAAGTGTGTCACCAAAATGTAAGATTGATGATGTGATGAAGAGAAAATGTAAGTGTGTCACCAAAATGTAGGATTGAATGATGTGATGAAGAGAAAATGTAAGTGTGTCACCAAAATGTAGGATTGATGATGTGACGAAGAGAAAATGTAAGTGTGTCACCAAAATGTAGGATTGATGATGTGATGAAGAGAAAATGTAAGTGTGTCACCAAAATGTAAGATTGATGATGTGATGAAGAGAAAATGTAAGTGTGTCACCAAAATGTAGGTTTGATGATGTGACGAAGAGAAAATGTAAGTGTGTCACCAAAATGTAGGTTTGATGATGTGATGAAGAGAAAATGTAAGTGTGTCACCAAAATGTAGGTTTGATGATGTGACGAAGAGAAAATGTAAGTGTGTCACCAAAATGTAGGTTTGATGATGTGACGAAGAGAAAATGTAAGTGTGTCACCAAAATGTAGGTTTGATGATGTGATGAAGAGAAAATGTAAGTGTGTCACCAAAATGTAGGATTGATGATGTGATGAAGAGAAAATGTAAGTGTGTCACCAAAATGTAGGTTTGATGATGTGACGAAGAGAAAATGTAAGTGTGTCACCAAAATGTAAGTTTGATGATGTGACGAAGAGAAAATGTAAGTGTGTCACCAAAATGTAAGATTGATGATGTGACGAAGAGAAAATGTAAGTGTGTCACCAAAATGTAAGTTTGATGATGTGATGAAGAGAAAATGTAAGTGTGTCACCAAAATGTAAGATTGATGATGTTACGAAGAGAAAATGTAAGTGTGTCACCAGAATGTAGGTTTGATGATGTGATGAAGAGAAAATGTAAGTGTGTCACCAAAATGTAGGATTGATGATGTGATGAAGAGAAAATGTAAGTGTGTCACCAAAATGTAGGTTTGATGATGCGACGAAGAGAAAATGTAAGTGTGTCACCAAAATGTAAAATTGATGATGTGACGAAGGGAAAATGTAAGCGTGTCACCAAAATGTAGGTTTGATGATGCGACGAAGAGAAAATGTTAGTGTGTCACCAAAATGTAAGATTGATGATGTGATGAAGAGAAAATGTAAGTGTGTCACCAAAATGTAAGATTGATGATGTGATGAAGAGAAAATGTAAGTGTGTCACCAAAATGTAAGATTGATGATGTGATGAAGAGAAAATGTAAGTGTGTCACCAAAATGTAGGATTGATGATGTGATGAAGAGAAAATGTAAGTGTGTCACCAAAATGTAGGATTGATGATGTGACGAAGAGAAAATGTAAGTGTGTTAGCAAAATGTAGGTTTGATGATGTGATGAAGAGAAAATGTTAGTGTGTCACCAAAATGTAAGATTGATGATGTGATGAAGAGAAAATGTAAGTGTGTCACCAAAATGTAAGATTGATGATGTGATGAAGAGAAAATGTAAGTGTGTCACCAAAATGTAAGATTGATGATGTGATGAAGAGAAAATGTAAGTGTGTCACCAAAATGTAGGATTGATGATGTGATGAAGAGAAAATGTAAGTGTGTCACCAAAATGTAAGATTGATGATGTGACGAAGAGAAAATGTAAGTGTGTCACCAAAATGTAAGATTGATGATGTGATGAAGAGAAAATGTAAGTGTGTCACCAAAATGTAGGTTTGATGATGTGATGAAGAGAAAATGTAAGTGTGTCACCAAAATGTAGGATTGATGACGTGACGAAGAGAAAATGTAAGTGTGTCACCAAAATGTAGGATTGATGATGTGACGAAGAGAAAATGTAAGTGTGTCACCAAAATGTAGGATTGATGATGTGATGACGAGAAAATGTAAGTGTGTCACCAAAATGTAAGTTTGATGATGTGATGAAGAGAAAATGTAAGTGTGTCACTAAAAAGTAGGTTTGATGATGTGACAAAGAGAAAATGTAAGTGTGTCACCAAAATGTAGGTTTGATGATGTGATGAAGAGAAAATGTAAGTGTGTCACCAAAATGTAGGATTGATGATGTGATAAAGAGAAAATGTAAGTGTGTCACCAAAATGTAGGTTTGATGATGTGACGTAGAGAAAATGTAAGTGTGTCACCAAAATGTAAGTTTGATGATGTGACGAAGAGAAAATGTAAGTGTGTCACCAAAATGTAAGATTGATGATGTGACGAAGAGAAAATGTAAGTGTGTCACCAAAATGTAAGTTTGATGATGTGATGAAGAGAAAATGTAAGTGTGTCACCAAAATGTAAGATTGATGATGTTACGAAGAGAAAATGTAAGTGTGTCACCAAAATGTAGGTGTGATGATGTGATGAAGAGAAAATGTAAGTGTGTCACCAAAATGTAGGATTGATGATGTGATGAAGAGAAAATGTAAGTGTGTCACCAAAATGTAGGTTTGATGATGCGACGAAGAGAAAATGTAAGTGTGTCACCAAAATGTAAGATTGATGATGTCACGAAGAGAAAATGTAAGTGTGTCACCAAAATGTAGGTTTGATGATGCGACGAAGAGAAAATGTAAGTGTGTCACCAAAATGTAAGATTGATGATGTGACGAAGAGAAAATGTAAGTGTGTCACCAAAATGTAGGATTGATGATGTGATGAAGAGAAAATGTAAGTGTGTCACCAAAATGTGGGTTTGATGATGTGACGAAGAGAAAATGTAAGTGTGTCACCAAAATGTAGGTTTGATAATGTGATGAAGAGAAAATGTAAGTGTGTCACCAAAATGTAGGTTTGATGATGTGATGAAGAGAAAATGTAAGTGTGTCACCAAAATGTAGGATTGATGATGTGATGAAGAGAAAATGTAAGTGTGTCACCAAAATGTAAGATTGATGATGTGATGAAGAGAAAATGTAAGTGTGTCACCAAAATCTAGGATTGATGATGTGATGAAGAGAAAATGTAAGTGTGTCACCAAAATGTAGGATTGATGATGTGACGAAGAGAAAATGTAAGTGTGTCACCAAAATGTAGGATTGATGATGTGATGAAGAGAAAATGTAAGTGTGTCACCAAAATGTAAGATTGATGATGTGATGAAGAGAAAATGTAAGTGTGTCACCAAAATGTAGGATTGATGATGTGACGAAGAGAAAATGTAAGTGTGTCACCAAAATGTAGGATTGATGATGTGATGAAGAGAAAATGTAAGTGTGTCACCAAAATGTAAGATTGATGATGTGATGAAGAGAAAATGTAAGTGTGTCACCAAAATGTAGGTTTGATGATGTGACGAAGAGAAAATGTAAGTGTGTCACCAAAATGTAGGTTTGATGATGTGATGAAGAGAAAATGTAAGTGTGTCACCAAAATGTAGGTTTGATGATGTGATGAAGAGAAAATGTAAGTGTGTCACCAAAATGTAGGTTTGATGATGTGACGAAGAGAAAATGTAAGTGTGTCACCAAAATGTAGGTTTGATGATGTGATGAAGAGAAAATGTAAGTGTGTCACCAAAATGTAGGATTGTTGATGTGATGAAGAGAAAATGTAAGTGTGTCACCAAAATGTAGGTTTGATGATGTGACGAAGAGAAAATGTAAGTGTGTCACCAAAATGTAGGTTTGATGATGTGATGAAGAGAAAATGTAAGTGTGTCACCAAAATGTAGGATTGATGATGTGACGAAGAGAAAATGTAAGTGTGTCACCAAAATGTAGGTTTGATGATGCGACAAAGAGAGAATGTAAGTGTGTCACCAAAATGTAAGATTGATGATGTGATGAAGAGAAAATGTAAGTGTGTCACCAAAATGTAGGATTGAATGATGTGATGAAGAGAAAATGTAAGTGTGTCACCAAAATGTAGGATTGATGATGTGACGAAGAGAAAATGTAAGTGTGTCACCAAAATGTAGGATTGATGATGTGTTGAAGAGAAAATGTAAGTGTGTCACCAAAATGTAAGATTGATGATGTGATGAAGAGAAAATGTAAGTGTGTCACCAAAATGTAGGTTTGATGATGTGACGAAGAGAAAATGTAAGTGTGTCACCAAAATGTAGGATTGATGATGTGATGAAGAGAAAATGTAAGTGTTTCACCAAAATATGGGTTTGATGATGTGACGAAAAGAAAATGTAAGTGTGTCACCAAAATGTAGGTTTGATGATGTGATGAAGAGAAAATGTAAGTGTGTCACCAAAATGTAGGTTTGATGATGTGATGAAGAGAAAATGTAAGTGTGTCACCAAAATGTAGGATTGATGATGTGATGAAGAGAAAATGTAAGTGTGTCACCAAAATGTAGGTTTGATGATGTGACGAAGAGAAAATGTAAGTGTGTCACCAAAATGTGGGTTTGATGATGTGATGAAGAGAAAAGGTAAGTGTGTCACCAAAATGTAGGATTGATGATGTGATGAAGAGAAAATGTAAGTGTGTCACCAAAATGTAGGATTGATGATGTGACGAAGAGAAAATGTAAGTGTGTCACCAAAATGTAGGTTTGATGATGTGATGAAGAGAAAATGTAAGTGTGTCACCAAAATGTAAGATTGATGATGTGATGAAGAGAAAATGTAAGTGTGTCACCAAAATGTTAGATTGATGATGTGACGAAGAGAAAATGTAAGTGTGTCACCAAAATGTAAGATTGATGATGTGATGAAGAGAAAATGTAAGTGTGTCACCAAAATGTAGGATTGAATGATGTGATGAAGAGAAAATGTAAGTGTGTCACCAAAATGTAGGATTGATGATGTGACGAAGAGAAAATGTAAGTGTGTCACCAAAATGTAGGATTGATGATGTGATGAAGAGAAAATGTAAGTGTGTCACCAAAATGTAAGATTGATGATGTGATGAAGAGAAAATGTAAGTGTGTCACCAAAATGTAGGTTTGATGATGTGACGAAGAGAAAATGTAAGTGTGTCACCAAAATGTAGGTTTGATGATGTGACGAAGAGAAAATGTAAGTGTGTCACCAAAATGTAGGTTTGATGATGTGATGAAGAGAAAATGTAAGTGTGTCACCAAAATGTAGGATTGTTAATGTGATGAAGAGAAAATGTAAGTGTGTCACCAAAATGTAGGTTTGATGATGTGACGAAGAGAAAATGTAAGTGTGTCACCAAAATGTAGGTTTGATGATGTGATGAAGAGAAAATGTAAGTGTGTCACCAAAATGTAGGATTGATGATGTGATGAAGAGAAAATGTAAGTGTGTCACCAAAATGTAGGATTGATGATGTGACGAAGAGAAAATGTAAGTGTGTCACCAAAATGTAGGATTGATGATGTGACGAAGAGAAAATGTAAGTGTGTCACCAAAATGTAAGATTGATGATGTGACGAAGAGAAAATGTAAGTGTGTCACCAAAATGTAAGATTGATGATGTGATGAAGAGAAAATGTAAGTGTGTCACCAAAATGTAGGATTGATGATGTGAGGAACAGAAAATGTAAGTGTGTCACCAAAATGTAAGATTGATGATGTGATGAAGAGAAAATGTAAGTGTGTCACCAAAATGTAGGATTGATGATGTGATGAAGAGAAAATGTAAGTGTGTCACCAAAATGTAGGTTTGATGATGTTACGAAGAGAAAATGTAAGTGTGTCACAAAAATGTAGGTTTGATGATGTGATGAAGAGAAAATGTAAGTGTGTCACCAAAATGTAGGTTTGATGATGCGACGAAGAGAAAATGTAAGTGTGTCACCAAAATGTAAGATTGATGATGTGATGAAGAGAAAATGTAAGTGTGTCACCAAAATGTAGGATTGATGATGTGATGAAGAGAAAATGTAAGTGTGTCACCAAAATGTAGGTTTGATGATGTGATGAAGAGAAAATGTAAGTGTGTCACCAAAATGTAGGTTTGATGATGTGACGAAGTGAAAATGTAAGTGTGTCACCAAAATGTAGGTTTGATGATGTGATGAAGAGAAAATGTAAGTGTGTCACCAAAATGTAGGATTGTTAATGTGATGAAGAGAAAATGTAAGTGTGTCACCAAAATGTAGGTTTGATGATGTGACGAAGAGAAAATGTAAGTGTGTCACCAAAATGTAGGTTTGATGATGTGATGAAGAGAAAATGCAAGTGTGTCACTAAAATGTAAGATTGATGATGTGATGAAGAGAAAATGTAAGTGTGTCACCAAAATGTAAGATTGATGATGTGATGAAGAGAAAATGTAAGTGTGTCACCAAAATGTAAGATTGATGATGTGATGAAGAGAAAATGTAAGTTTGTCACCAAAATGTAAGATTGATGATGTGATGAAGAGAAAATGTAAGTGTGTCACCAAAATGTAGGATTGATGATGTGATGAAGAGAAAATGCAAGTGTGTCACCAAAATGTAAGATTGATGATGTGACGAAGAGAACATGTAAGTGTGTCACCAAAATGTAAGATTGATGATGTGATGAAGAGAAAATGTAAGTGTGTCACCAAAATGTAGGATTGATGATGTGATGAAGAGAAAATGTAAGTGTGTCACCAAAATGTAGGATTGATGATGTGACGAAGAGAAAATGTAAGTCTGTCACCAAAATCTAGGATTGATGATGTGATGAAGAGAAAATGTAAGTGTGTCACCAAAATGTAAGATTGATGATGTGATGAACAGAAAATGTAAGTGTGTCACCAAAATGTAAGATTGATGATGTGACGAAGAGAAAATGTAAGTGTGTCACCAAAATGTAAGATTGAAGATGTGATGAAGAGAAAATGTAAGTGTGTCACCAAAATGTAGGATTGATGATGTGATGAAGAGAAAATGTAAGTGTGTCACCAAAATGTAAGATTGATGATGTGATGAAGAGAAAATGTAAGTGTGTCACCAAAATGTAGGATTGATGATGTGATGAAGAGAAAATGTAAGTGTGTCACTAAAATGTAGGTTTGATGATGTTACGAAGAGAAAATGTAAGTGTGTCACAAAAATGTAGGTTTGATGATGTGATGAAGAGAAAATGTAAGTGTGTCACCAAAATGTAAGATTGATGATGTGATGAAGAGAAAATGTAAGTGTGTCACCAAAATGTAGGTTTGATGATGCGACGAAAGCAAAATGTAAGTGTGTCACCAAAATGTAAGATTGATGATGTGATGAAGAGAAAATGTAAGTGTGTCACCAAAATGTAGGATTGATGATGTGATGAAGAGAAAATGTAAGTGTGTCACCAAAATGTAGGTTTGATGATGTGACGAAGAGAAAATGTAAGTGTGTCACCAAAATGTAGGTTTGATGATGTGATGAAGAGAAAATGTAAGTGTGTCACCAAAATGTAGGATTGATGATGTGAGGAACAGAAAATGTAAGTGTGTCACCAAAATGTAAGATTGATGATGTGATGAAGAGAAAATGTAAGTGTGTCACCAAAATGTAGGATTGATGATGTGATGAAGAGAAAATGTAAGTGTGTCACCAAAATGTAGGTTTGATGATGTTACGAAGAGAAAATGTAAGTGTGTCACAAAAATGTAGGTTTGATGATGTGATGAAGAGAAAATGTAAGTGTGTCACCAAAATGTAGGTTTGATGATGCGACGAAGAGAAAATGTAAGTGTGTCACCAAAATGTAAGATTGATGATGTGATGAAGAGAAAATGTAAGTGTGTCACCAAAATGTAGGATTGATGATGTGATGAAGAGAAAATGTAAGTGTGTCACCAAAATGTAGGTTTGATGATGTGATGAAGAGAAAATGTAAGTGTGTCACCAAAATGTAGGTTTGATGATGTGACGAAGTGAAAATGTAAGTGTGTCACCAAAATGTAGGTTTGATGATGTGATGAAGAGAAAATGTAAGTGTGTCACCAAAATGTAGGATTGTTAATGTGATGAAGAGAAAATGTAAGTGTGTCACCAAAATGTAGGTTTGATGATGTGACGAAGAGAAAATGTAAGTGTGTCACCAAAATGTAGGTTTGATGATGTGATGAAGAGAAAATGCAAGTGTGTCACTAAAATGTAAGATTGATGATGTGATGAAGAGAAAATGTAAGTGTGTCACCAAAATGTAAGATTGATGATGTGATGAAGAGAAAATGTAAGTGTGTCACCAAAATGTAAGATTGATGATGTGATGAAGAGAAAATGTAAGTTTGTCACCAAAATGTAAGATTGATGATGTGATGAAGAGAAAATGTAAGTGTGTCACCAAAATGTAGGATTGATGATGTGATGAAGAGAAAATGCAAGTGTGTCACCAAAATGTAAGATTGATGATGTGACGAAGAGAACATGTAAGTGTGTCACCAAAATGTAAGATTGATGATGTGATGAAGAGAAAATGTAAGTGTGTCACCAAAATGTAGGATTGATGATGTGATGAAGAGAAAATGTAAGTGTGTCACCAAAATGTAGGATTGATGATGTGACGAAGAGAAAATGTAAGTCTGTCACCAAAATCTAGGATTGATGATGTGATGAAGAGAAAATGTAAGTGTGTCACCAAAATGTAAGATTGATGATGTGATGAACAGAAAATGTAAGTGTGTCACCAAAATGTAAGATTGATGATGTGACGAAGAGAAAATGTAAGTGTGTCACCAAAATGTAAGATTGAAGATGTGATGAAGAGAAAATGTAAGTGTGTCACCAAAATGTAGGATTGATGATGTGATGAAGAGAAAATGTAAGTGTGTCACCAAAATGTAAGATTGATGATGTGATGAAGAGAAAATGTAAGTGTGTCACCAAAATGTAGGATTGATGATGTGATGAAGAGAAAATGTAAGTGTGTCACTAAAATGTAGGTTTGATGATGTTACGAAGAGAAAATGTAAGTGTGTCACAAAAATGTAGGTTTGATGATGTGATGAAGAGAAAATGTAAGTGTGTCACCAAAATGTAAGATTGATGATGTGATGAAGAGAAAATGTAAGTGTGTCACCAAAATGTAGGTTTGATGATGCGACGAAAGCAAAATGTAAGTGTGTCACCAAAATGTAAGATTGATGATGTGATGAAGAGAAAATGTAAGTGTGTCACCAAAATGTAGGATTGATGATGTGATGAAGAGAAAATGTAAGTGTGTCACCAAAATGTAGGTTTGATGATGTGACGAAGAGAAAATGTAAGTGTGTCACCAAAATGTAGGTTTGATGATGTGATGAAGAGAAAATGTAAGTGTGTCACCAAAATGTAGGATTGATGATGTGATGAAGAGAAAATGTAAGTGTGTCACCAAAATGTAGGATTGATGATGTGACGAAGAGAAAATGTAAGTGTGTCAGCAAAATGTAGGTTTGATGATGTGATGAAGAGAAAATGTTAGTGTGTCACCAAAATGTAAGATTGATGATGTGATGAAGAGAACATGTAAGTGTGTCACCAAAATGTAAGATTGATGATGTGATGAAGAGAAAATGTAAGTGTGTCACCAAAATGTAAGATTGATGATGTGATGAAGAGAAAATGTAAGTGTGTCACCAAAATGTAGGATTGATGATGTGATGAAGAGAAAATGCAAGTGTGTCACCAAAATGTAAGATTGATGATGTGATGAAGAGAAAATGTAAGTGTGTCACCAAAATGTAGGATTTATGATGTGATGAAGAGAAAATGTAAGTGTGTCACCAAAATGTAAGATTGATGATGTGATGAAGAGAAAATGTAAGTGTGTCACCAAAATGTAGGTTTGATGATGTGACGAAGAGAAAATGTAAGTGTGTCACCAAAATGTAGGTTTGATGATGTGATGAAGAGAAAATGTAAGTGTGTCACCAAAATGTAGGATTGTTGATGTGACGAAGAGAAAATGTAAGTGTGTCTCCAAAATGTAGGTTTAATGATGTGACGAAGAGAAAATGTAAGTGTGTCACCAAAATGTAGGTTTGATGATGTGATGAAGAGAAAATGTAAGTGTGTCACCAAAATGTAGGATTGATGATGTGATGAAGAGAAAATGTAAGTGTGTCACCAAAATGTAGGATGGATGATGTGACGAAGAGAAAATGTAAGTGTGTCACCAAAATGTAGGTTTGATGATGTGATGAAGAGAAAATGTTAGTGTGTAACCAAAATGTAAGATTGATGATGTGATGAAGAGAAAATGTAAGTGTGTCACCAAAATGTAGGATTGATGATGTGATGCAGAGAAAATGTAAGTGTGTCACCAAAATGTAAGATTGATGATGTGACGAAGAGAAAATGTAAGTGTGTCACCAAAATGTAAGATTGATGATGTGATGAAGAGAATATGTAAGTGTGTCACCAAAATATAGGATTGATGATGTGATGAAGAGAAAATGTAAGTGTGTCACCAAAATGTAGGATTGATGATGTGACGAAGAGAAAATGTAAGTGTGTCACCAAAATATAGGATTGATGATGTGATGAAGAGAAAATGTAAGTGTGTCACCAAAATGTAAGATTGATGATGTGATGAAGAGAAAATGTAAGTGTGTCACCAAAATGTAAGATTGATGATGTGATGAAGAGAAAATGTAAGTGTGTCACCAAAATGTAGGATTGATGATGTGATGAAGAGAAAATGTAAGTGTGTCACCAAAATGTAAGATTGATGATGTGACGAAGAGAAAATGTAAGTGTGTCACCAAAATGTAAGATTGATGATGTGATGAAGAGAAAATGTAAGTGTGTCACCAAAATGTAGGATTGATGATGTGATGAATAGAAAATGTAAGTGTGTCACCAAAATGTAAGATTGATGATGTGACGAAGAGAAAATGTAAGTGTGTCACCAAAATGTAAGATTGATGATGTGACGAAGAGAAAATGTAAGTGTGTCACCAAAATGTAAGATTGATGATGTGATGAAGAGAAAATGTAAGTGTGTCACCAAAATGTAGGATTGATGATGTGATGAAGAGAAAATGTAAGTGTGTCACCAAAATGTAAGATTGATGATGTGATGAAGAGAAAATTTAAGTGTGTCACCAAAATGTAGGATTGATGATGTGATGAAGAGAAAATGTAAGTGTGTCACCAAAATGTAGGTTTGATGATGTTACGAAGAGAAAATGTAAGTGTGTCACAAAAATGTAGGTTTGATGATGTGATGAAGAGAAAATGTAAGTGTGTCACCAAAATGGTAGATTGATGATGTGATGAAGAGAAAATGTAAGTGTGTCACCAAAATGTAGGTTTGATGATGCGACGAAGAGAAAATGTAAGTGTGTCACCAAAATGTAAGATTGATGATGTGATGAAGAGAAAATGTAAGTCCGTCACCTAAATGTAGGATTGATGATGTGATGAAGAGAAAATGTAAGTGCGTCACCAAAATGTAGGATTGATGATGTGATAGAGAGAAAATGTAAGTGTGTCACCAAAATGTAGGATTGATGATGTGATGAAGAGAAAATGTAAGTGTGTCACCAAAATGTAGGTTTGATGATGTGATGAAGAGAAAATGTAAGTGTGTCACCAAAATGTAGGTTTGATGATGTGATGAAGAGAAAATGTAAGTGTGTCACCAAAATGTAGGTTTGATGATGTGATGAAGAGAAAATGTAAGTGTGTCACCAAAATGTAGGTTTGATGATGTGATGAAGAGAAAATGTAAGTGTGTCACCAAAATGTTAGATTGATGATGTGATGAAGAGAAAATGTAAGTGTGTCACCAAAATGTAGGTTTGATGATGTGATGAAAGGATAATGTAAGTGTTTCACCAAAATGAAGGTTTGATGATGTGATGAAGAGAAAATGTAAGTGTGTCACCAAAATGTAGGTTTGATGATGTGACGAAGAAAAAATGTAAGTGTGTCACCAAAATGTAAGATTGATGATGTGATGAAAAGAAAATGTAAGTGTGTCACCAAAATGTAGGTTTGATGATGTGATGAAGAGAAAATGTAAGTGTGTCACCAAAATGTAAGATTGATGATGTGATGCAGAGAAAATGTAAGTGTGTCACCAAAATGTAGGTTTGATGATGTGATGAAGAGAAAATGTAAGTGTGTCACCAAAATGTAGGTTTGATGATGTGGTGAAGAGAAAATGTAAGTGTGTCACCAAAATGTAGGTTTGATGATGTGATGAAGAGAAAATGTAAGTGTGTCACCAAAATGTAAGATTGATGATGTGATAAAGAGAAAATGTAAGTGTGTCACCAAAATGTAGGTTTGATGATGTGATGAAGAGAAAATGTAAGTGTGTCACCAAAATGTAGGTTTGATGATGTGGTGAAGAGAAAATGTAAGTGTGTCACCAAAATGTAGGTTTGATGATGTGATGAAGAGAAAATGTAAGTGTGTCACCAAAATGTAAGATTGATGATGTGATGAAGAGAAAATGTAAGTGTGTCACCAAAATGTAGGATTGAGGATGTGATGAAGAGAAAATGTAAGTGTGTCACCAAAATGTAAGATGTATGATGTGATGAAGAGAAAATGTAAGTGTGTCACCAAAATGTAGGTTTGATGATGTGTTGAAGAGAAAATGTAAGTGTGTCACCAAAATGTAGGTTTGATGATGTGGTGAAGAGAAAATGTAAGTGTGTCACCAAAATGTAGGTTTGATGATGTGATGAAGAGAAAATGTAAGTGTGTCACCAAAATGTAAGATTGATGATGTGATGAAGAGAAAATGTAAGTGTGTCACCAAAATGAAAGATTGATGATGTGATGAAGAGAAAATGTAAGTGTGTCACCAAAATGTAGGTTTGATGATGTGATGAAGAGTAAATGTAAGTGTGTCACCAAAATGTAGGTTTGATGATGTGATGAAGAGAATATGTAAGTGTGTCACCAAAATGTAGGATTGATGATGTGATGAAGAGAAAATGTAAGTGTGTCACCAAAATGTAGGTTTGATGATGTGACGAAGAGAAAATGTAAGTGTGTCACCAAAATGTTGGATTGATGATGTGATGAAGAGAAAATGTAAGTGTGTCACCAAAATGTAAGATTGATGATGTGATGAAGAGAAAATGTAAGTGTGTCACCAAAATGTAAGATTGATGGTGTTATGAAGAGAAAATGTAAGTGTGTCACCAAAATGTAGGTTTGATGATGTGATGAAGAGTAAATGTAAGTGTGTCACCAAAATGTAGGTTTGATGATGTGATGAAGAGAAAATGAAAGTGTGTCACCAAAATGTAAGATTGATGATGTGATGAAGAGAAAATGTAAGTGTGTCACCAAAATGTAGGTTTGATGATGCGACGAAGAGAAAATGTAAGTGTGTCACCAAAATGTAAGATTGATGATGTGATGAAGAGCAAAATGTAAGTGTGTCACCAAAATGTAGGATTGATGATGTGATGAAGAGCAAAATGTAAGTGTGTCACCAAAATGTAGGATTGATGATGTGATGAAGAGAAAATCTAAGTGTGTCACCAAAATGTAGGTTTGATGATGTGATGAAGAGAAAATGTAAGTGCGTCACCAAAATGTAGGATTGATGATGTGATGAAGAGAAAATGTAAGTGTGTCACCAAAATGTAGGATTGATGATGTGATGAAGAGAAAATGTAAGTGTGTCACCAAAATGTAGGATTGATGATGTGATGAAGAGAAAATGTAAGTGCGTCACCAAAATGTAGGATTGATGATGTGATGAAGAGAAAATGTAAGTGTGTCACCAAAATGTAGGATTGATGATGTGATGAAGAGAAAATGTAAGTGTGTCACCAAAATGTAGGTTTGATGATGTGATGAAGAGAAAATGTAAGTGTGTCACCAAAATGTAGGTTTGATGATGTGATGAAGAGAAAATGTAAGTGTGTCACCAAAATGTAAGATTGATGATGTGATGTAGAGAAAATGTAAGTGTGTCACCAAAATGTAGGTTTGATGATGTGATGAAGAGAAAATGTAAGTGTGTCACCAAAATGTAAGATTGATGATGTGATGAAGAGAAAATGTAAGTGTGTCACCAAAATGTAGGTTTGATGATGTGATGAAGAGAAAATGTAAGTGTGTCACCAAAATGAAGGTTTGATGATGTGATGAAGAGAAAATGTAAGTGTGTCACCAAAATGTAGGTTTGATGATGTGACGAAGAGCAAATGTAAGTGTGTCACCAAAATGTAAGATTGATGATGTGATGAAAAGAAAATGTAAGTGTGTCACCAAAATGTAGGTTTGATGATGTGATGAAGAGAAAATGTAAGTGTGTCACCAAAATGTAAGATTGATGATGTGACGAAGAGAAAATGTAAGTGTGTCACCAAAATGTAAGATTGATGATGTGATGCAGAGAAAATGTAAGTGTGTCACCAAAATGTAGGTTTGATGATGTGATGAAGAGAAAATGTAAGTGTGTCACCAAAATGTAGGTTTGATGATGTGGTGAATAGAAAATGTAAGTGTGTCACCAAAATGTAGGTTTGATGATGTGATGAAGAGAAAATGTAAGTGTGTCACCAAAATGTAAGATTGATGATGTGATAAAGAGAAAATGTAAGTGTGTCACCAAAATGTAGGATTGATGATGTGATGAAGAGAAAATGTAAGTGTGTCACCAAAATGTAAGATTGATGATGTGATGAAGAGAAAATGTAAGTGTGTCACCAAAATGTAGGTTTGATGATGTGATGAAGAGAAAATGTAAGTGTGTCACCAAAATGTAGGTTTGATGATGTGGTGAAGAGAAAATGTAAGTGTGTCACCAAAATGTAGGTTTGATGATGTGATGAAGAGAAAATGTAAGTGTGTCACCAAAATGTAAGATTGATGATGTGATGAAGAGAAAATGTAAGTGTGTCACCAAAATGAAAGATTGATGATGTGATAAAGAGAAAATGTAAGTGTGTCACCAAAATGTAGGTTTGATGATGTGATGAAGAGTAAATGTAAGTGTGTCACCAAAATGTAGGTTTGATGATGTGATGAAGAGAAAATGTAAGTGTGTCACCAAAATGTAAGATTGATGATGTGATGAAGAGAAAATGTAAGTGTGTCACCAAAATGTAAGATTGATGATGTGATGAAGAGAAAATTTAAGTGTGTCACCAAAATGTAGGATTGATGATGTGATGAAGAGAAAATGTAAGTGTGTCACCAAAATGTAGGTTTGATGATGTTACGAAGAGAAAATGTAAGTGTGTAACAAAAATGTAGGTTTGATGATGTGATGAAGAGAAAATGTAAGTGTGTCACCAAAATGTAGGTTTGATGATGCGACGAAGAGAAAATGTAAGTGTGTCACCAAAATGTAAGATTGATGATGTGATGAAGAGAAAATGTAAGTCTGTCACCTAAATGTAGGATTGATGATGTGATGAAGAGAAAATGTAAGTGCGTCACCAAAATGTAGGTTTGATGATGTGATGAAGAGAAAATGTAAGTGTGTCACCAAAATGTAGGTTTGATGATGTGATGAAGAGAAAATGTAAGTGTGTCACCAAAATGTAGGTTTGATGATGTGATGAAGAGAAAATGTAAGTGTGTCACCAAAATGTAGGTTTGATGATGTGATGAAGAGAAAATGTAAGTGTGTCACCAAAATGTTAGATTGATGATGTGATGAAGAGAAAATGTAAGTGTGTCACCAAAATGTAGGTTTGATGATGTGATGAAAGGATAATGTAAGTGTTTCACCAAAATGAAGGTTTGATGATGTGATGAAGAGAAAATGTAAGTGTGTCACCAAAATGTAGGTTTGATGATGTGACGAAGAAAAAATGTAAGTGTGTCACCAAAATGTAAGATTGATGATGTGATGAAAAGAAAATGTAAGTGTGTCACCAAAATGTAGGTTTGATGATGTGATGAAGAGAAAATGTAAGTGTGTCACCAAAATGTAAGATTGATGATGTGATGCAGAGAAAATGTAAGTGTGTCACCAAAATGTAGGTTTGATGATGTGATGAAGAGAAAATGTAAGTGTGTCACCAAAATGTAGGTTTGATGATGTGGTGAAGAGAAAATGTAAGTGTGTCACCAAAATGTAGGTTTGATGATGTGATGAAGAGAAAATGTAAGTGTGTCACCAAAATGTAAGATTGATGATGTGATAAAGAGAAAATGTAAGTGTGTCACCAAAATGTAGGTTTGATGATGTGATGAAGAGAAAATGTAAGTGTGTCACCAAAATGTAGGTTTGATGATGTGGTGAAGAGAAAATGTAAGTGTGTCACCAAAATGTAGGTTTGATGATGTGATGAAGAGAAAATGTAAGTGTGTCACCAAAATGTAAGATTGATGATGTGATGAAGAGAAAATGTAAGTGTGTCACCAAAATGTAGGATTGAGGATGTGATGAAGAGAAAATGTAAGTGTGTCACCAAAATGTAAGATGTATGATGTGATGAAGAGAAAATGTAAGTGTGTCACCAAAATGTAGGTTTGATGATGTGTTGAAGAGAAAATGTAAGTGTGTCACCAAAATGTAGGTTTGATGATGTGGTGAAGAGAAAATGTAAGTGTGTCACCAAAATGTAGGTTTGATGATGTGATGAAGAGAAAATGTAAGTGTGTCACCAAAATGTAAGATTGATGATGTGATGAAGAGAAAATGTAAGTGTGTCACCAAAATGAAAGATTGATGATGTGATGAAGAGAAAATGTAAGTGTGTCACCAAAATGTAGGTTTGATGATGTGATGAAGAGTAAATGTAAGTGTGTCACCAAAATGTAGGTTTGATGATGTGATGAAGAGAATATGTAAGTGTGTCACCAAAATGTAGGATTGATGATGTGATGAAGAGAAAATGTAAGTGTGTCACCAAAATGTAGGATTGATGATGTGACGAAGAGAAAATGTAAGTGTGTCACCAAAATGTTGGATTGATGATGTGATGAAGAGAAAATGTAAGTGTGTCACCAAATGTAAGATTGATGATGTGATGAAGAGAAAATGTAAGTGTGTCACCAAAATGTAAGATTGATGGTGTTATGAAGAGAAAATGTAAGTGTGTCACCAAAATGTAGGTTTGATGATGTGATGAAGAGTAAATGTAAGTGTGTCACCAAAATGTAGGTTTGATGATGTGATGAAGAGAAAATGAAAGTGTGTCACCAAAATGTAAGATTGATGATGTGATGAAGAGAAAATGTAAGTGTGTCACCAAAATGTAGGTTTGATGATGCGACGAAGAGAAAATGTAAGTGTGTCACCAAAATGTAAGATTGATGATGTGATGAAGAGAAAATGTAAGTGTGTCACCAAAATGTAGGATTGATGATGTGATGAAGAGAAAATGTAAGTGCGTCACCAAAATGTAGGATTGATGATGTGATGAAGAGAAAATGTAAGTGTGTCACCAAAATGTAGGATTGATGATGTGATGAAGAGAAAATGTAAGTGTGTCACCAAAATGTAGGATTGATGATGTGATGAAGAGAAAATGTAAGTGCGTCACCAAAATGTAGGATTGATGATGTGATGAAGAGAAAATGTAAGTGTGTCACCAAAATGTAGGATTGATGATGTGATGAAGAGAAAATGTAAGTGTGTCACCAAAATGTAGGTTTGATGATGTGATGAAGAGAAAATGTAAGTGTGTCACCAAAATGTAGGTTTGATGATGTGATGAAGAGAAAATGTAAGTGTGTCACCAAAATGTAAGATTGATGATGTGATGTAGAGAAAATGTAAGTGTGTCACCAAAATGTAGGTTTGATGATGTGATGAAGAGAAAATGTAAGTGTGTCACCAAAATGTAAGATTGATGATGTGATGAAGAGAAAATGTAAGTGTGTCACCAAAATGTAGGTTTGATGATGTGATGAAGAGAAAATGTAAGTGTGTCACCAAAATGAAGGTTTGATGATGTGATGAAGAGAAAATGTAAGTGTGTCACCAAAATGTAGGTTTGATGATGTGACGAAGAGCAAATGTAAGTGTGTCACCAAAATGTAAGATTGATGATGTGATGAAAAGAAAATGTAAGTGTGTCACCAAAATGTAGGTTTGATGATGTGATGAAGAGAAAATGTAAGTGTGTCACCAAAATGTAAGATTGATGATGTGACGAAGAGAAAATGTAAGTGTGTCACCAAAATGTAAGATTGATGATGTGATGCAGAGAAAATGTAAGTGTGTCACCAAAATGTAGGTTTGATGATGTGATGAAGAGAAAATGTAAGTGTGTCACCAAAATGTAGGTTTGATGATGTGGTGAAGAGAAAATGTAAGTGTGTCACCAAAATGTAGGTTTGATGATGTGATGAAGAGAAAATGTAAGTGTGTCACCAAAATGTAAGATTGATGATGTGATAAAGAGAAAATGTAAGTGTGTCACCAAAATGTAGGATTGATGATGTGATGAAGAGAAAATGTAAGTGTGTCACCAAAATGTAAGATTGATGATGTGATGAAGAGAAAATGTAAGTGTGTCACCAAAATGTAGGTTTGATGATGTGATGAAGAGAAAATGTAAGTGTGTCACCAAAATGTAGGTTTGATGATGTGGTGAAGAGAAAATGTAAGTGTGTCACCAAAATGTAGGTTTGATGATGTGATGAAGAGAAAATGTAAGTGTGTCACCAAAATGTAAGATTGATGATGTGATGAAGAGAAAATGTAAGTGTGTCACCAAAATGAAAGATTGATGATGTGATTAAGAGAAAATGTAAGTGTGTCACCAAAATGTAGGTTTGATGATGTGATGAAGAGTAAATGTAAGTGTGTCACCAAAATGTAGGTTTGATGATGTGATGAAGAGAAAATGTAAGTGTGTCACCAAAATGTAAGATTGATGATGTGATGAAGAGAAAATGTAAGTGTGTCACCAAAATGTAGGTTTGATGATGTGACGAAGAGAAAATGTAAGTGTGTCACCAAAATGTAAGATTGATGATGTGATTAAGAGAAAATGTAAGTGTGTCACCAAAATGTAGGTTTGATGATGTGATGAAGAGAAAATGTAAGTGTGTCACCAAAATGTAAGATTGATGATGTGATGAAGAGAAAATGTAAGTGTGTCACCAAAATGTAGGTTTGATGATGTGATGAAGAGAAAATGTAAGTGTGTCACCAAAATGTAGGTTTGTTATGTGACGAAGAGAAAATGTAAGTGTGTCACCAAAATTTTGGTTTGATGATGTGACGAAGAGAAAATGTAAGTGTGTCACCAAAATGTAAGATTGATGATGTGATGAAGAGAAAATGTAAGTGTGTCACCAAAATGTAGGTTTGATGATGCGACGAAGAGAAAATGTAAGTCTGTCACCAAAATGTAAGATTGATGATGTGATGAAGAGAAAATGTAAGTGTGTCACCAAAATGTAGGATTGATGATGTGATGAAGAGAAAATGTAAGTGTGCCACCAAAATGTAGGATTGATGATGTGATGAAGAGAAAATGTAAGTGTGTTACCAAAATGTAGGTTTGATGATGTGATGAAGAGAAAATGTAAGTGTGTCACCAAAATGTAGGTTTGATGATGTGATGAAGAGAAAATGTAAGTGTGTCACAAAACTGTAGGTTTGATGATGTGATGAAGAGAAAATGTAAGTGTGTCACCAAAATGTAAGATTGATGATGTGATGAAGAGAAAATGTAAGTGTGTCACCAAAATGTAGGTTTGATGATGTGATGAAGAGAAAATGTAAGTGTGTCACCAAAATGTAAGATTGATGATGTGACGAAGAGAAAATGTAAGTGTGTCACCAAAATGTAAGATTGATGATGTGATGTGGAGAAAATGTAAGTGTGTCACCAAAATGTAGGTTTGATTATGTGATGAAGAGAAAATGTAAGTGTGTCACCAAAATGTAGGTTTGATGATGTGGTGAAGAGAAAATGTAAGTGTGTCACCAAAATGTAGGTTTGATGATGTGATGAAGAGAAAATGTAAGTGTGTCACCAAAATGTAAGATTGATGATGTGATGAAGAGAAAATGTAAGTGTGTCACCAAAATGTAGGTTTGATGATGTGATGAAGAGTAAATGTAAGTGTGTCACCAAAATGTAGGTTTGATGATGTGATGAAGAGAAAATGTAAGTGTGTCACCAAAATGTAGGATTGATGATGTGATGAAGAGAAAATGTAAGTGTGTCACCAAAATATAGGATTGATGATGTGACGAAGAGAAAATATAAGTGTGTCACCAACATGTAGGTTTGATGATGTGATGAAGAGAAAATGTAAGTGTGTCACCAAAATGTAAGATTGATGATGTGATGAAGATAAAATGTAAGTGTGTCACCAAAATATAAGATTGATGATGTGATGAAGAGAAAATGTAAGTGTGTCACCAAAATGTAAGATTGATGATGTGATGAAGAGAAAATGTAGGTGTGTCACCAAAATGTAGGATTGATGATGTGATGAAGAGAAAATGTAAGTGTGTCACCAAAATGTAAGATTGAAGATGTGACGAAGAGAAAATGTAAGTGTGTCACCAAAATGTAAGATTGATGATGTGATGAAGAGAAAATGTAAGTGTGTCACCAAAATGTAGGATTGATGATGTGATGAAGAGAAAATGTAAGTGTGTCACCAAAATGTAGGATTGATGATGTGACGAAGAGAAAATGTAATTGTGTCACCAAAATGTAGGATTGATGATGTGATGAAGAGAAAATGTAAGTGTGTCACCAAAATGTAAGATTGATGATGTGATGAAGAGAAAATATAAGTGTGTCACCAAAATGTAAGATTGATGATGTGATGAAGAGAAAATGTAAGTGTGTCACCAAAATGTAGGATTGATGATGTGATGAAGAGAAAATGTAAGTTTGTCACCAAAATGTAAGATTGATGATGTGACGAAGAGAAAATGTAAGTGTGTCACCAAAATGTAAGATTGATGATGTGATGAAGAGAAAATGTAAGTGTGTCACCAAAATGTAGGATTGATGATGTGATGAAGAGAAAATGTTAGTGTGTCACCAAAATGTAGGATTGATGATGTGACGAAGAGAAAATGTAAGTGTGTCACCAAAATGTAAGATTGATGATGTGACGAAGAGAAAATGTAAGTGTGTCACCAAAATGTAAGATTGATGATGTGATGAAGAGAAAATGTAAGTGTGTCACCAAAATGTAGGATTGATGATGTGATGAAGAGAAAATGTAAGTGTGTCACCAAAATGTAAGATTGATGATGTGATGAAGAGAAAATGTAAGTGTGTCACCAAAATGTAGGATTGATGATGTGATGAAGAGAAAATGTAAGTGTGTCACCAAAATGTAGGTTTGATGATGTGACGAAGAGAAAATGTAAGTGTGTCACCAAAATTTTGGTTTGATGATGTGACGAAGAGAAAATGTAAGTGTGTCACCAAAATGTAGGTTTGATGATGTGATGAAGAGAAAATGTAAGTGTGTCACCAAAATGTAGGATTGATAATGTGATAAAGAGAAAATGTAAGTGTGTCACCAAAATGTAGGATTGATGATGTGATGAAGAGAAAATGTAAGTGTGTCACCAAAATGTAGGTTTGATGATGTGATGAAGAGAAAATGTAATTGTGTCACCAAAATGTAGGTTTGATGATGTGATGAAGAGAAAATGTAAGTGTGTCACCAAAATGTAGGTTTGATGATGTGATGAAGAGAAAATGTAAGTGTGTCACCAAAATGACAGATTGATGATGTGACGAAGAGAAAATGTAAGTGTGTCACGAAAATGTAAGATTGATGATGTGATGTGGAGAAAATGTAAGTGTGTCACCAAAATGTAGGTTTGATGATGTGATGAAGAGAAAATGTAAGTGTGTCACCAAATTGTAGGTTTGATGATGTGGTGAAGAGAAAATGTAAGTGTGTCACCAAAATGTAGGTTTTATGATGTGATGAAGAGAAAATGTAAGTGTGTCACCAAAATGTAAGATTGATGATGTGATGAAGAGAAAATGTAAGTGTGTCACCAAAATGTAGGTTTGATGATGTGATGAAGAGTAAATGTAAGTGTGTCACCAAAATGTAGGTTTGATGATGTGATGAAGAGAAAATGTAAGTGTGTCACCAAAATGTAAGATTGATGATGTGATGAAGAGAAAATGTAAGTGTGTCACCAAAATGTAAGTTTGATGATGTGATGAAGAGAAAATGTAAGTGTGTCACCAAAATGTAAGATTGATTATGTGATGAAGAGAAAATGTAAGTGTGTCACCAAAATGTAGGTTTGATGATGTGATTAAGAGAAAATGTAAGTGTGTCACCAAAATGTAGGTTTGATGATGTGGTGAAGAGAAAATGTAAGTGTGTCACTAAAATGTAGGTTTGATGATGTGATGAAGAGAAAATGTAAGTGTGTCATCAAAATGTAAGATTGATGATGTGATGAAGAGAAAATGTAAGTGTGTCACCAAAATGTAGGTTTGATGATGTGACGAAGAGAAAATGTAAGTGTGTCACCAAAATGTAGGTTTGATGATGTGATGAAGAGAAAATGTAAGTGTGTCACCAAAATGTAGGTTTGATGATGTGATGAAGAGAAAATGTAATTGTGTCACCAAAATGTAAGATTGATGATGTGATGAAGAGAAAATGTAAGTGTGTCACCAAAATGTAGGTTTGATGATGTGATGAAGAGAAAATGTAAGTGTGTCACCAAAATGTAAGTTTGATAGTGTGATGAAGAGAAAATGTAAGTGTGTCACCAAAATGTAGGTTTGATGATGTGATGAAGAGAAAATGTAAGTGTGGCACCAAAATGTAAGATTGATGATGTGATGAAGAGAAAATGTAAGTGTGTCACCAAAATGTAAGTTTGATGATGTGATGAAGAGAAAATGTAAGTGTGTCACCAAAATGTAGGTTTGATGATGTGATGAAGAGAAAATGTAAGTGTGTCACCAAAATGTAAGATTGATGATGTGATGAAGAGAAAATGTAAGTGTGTCACCAAAATGTAGGATTGATGATGTGATGAAGAGAAAATGTAAGTGTGTCACCAAAATGTAGGTTTGATGATGTGATGAAGAGAAAATGTAAGTGTGTCACCAAAATGTAGGATTGATGATGTGATGAAGAGAAAATGTAAGTGTTTCACCAAAATGTAGGTTTGATGATGTGACGAAGAGAAAATGTAAGTGTGTCACCAAAATGTAGGTTTGATGATGTGATGAAGAGAAAATGTAAGTGTGTCACCAAAATGTAGGATTGATGATGTGATGAAGAGAAAATGTAAGTATGTCACCAAAATGTAGGTTTGATGATGTGATGAAGAGTAAATGTAAGTGTGTCACCAAAATGTAGGTTTGATGATGTGATGAAGAGAAAATGTAAGTGTGTCACCAAAATGTAAGATTGATGATGTGATGAAGAGAAAATGTAAGTGTGTCACCAAAATGTAGGTTTGATGATGTGATGAAGAGAAAATGTAAGTGTGTCACCAAAATGTAAGATTGATGATGTGATGAAGAGAAAATGTAAGTGTGTCACCAAAATGTAGGTTTGATGATGTGATGAAGAGAAAATGTAAGTGTGTCACCAAAATGTAGGTTTGATGATGTGGTGAAGAGAAAATGTAAGTGTGTCACCAAAATGTAGGTTTGATGATGTCGTGAAGAGAAAATGTAAGTGTGTCACCAAAATGTAAGATTGATGATGTGATGAAGAGAAAATGTAAGTGTGTCACCAAAATGTAGGTTTGATGATGTGATGAAGAGAAAATGTAAGTGTGTCACCAAAATGTAAGATTGATGATGTGATGAAGAGAAAATGTAAGTGTGTCACCAAAATGTAGGTTTGATGATGTGATGAAGAGTAAATGTAAGTGTGTCACCAAAATGTAGGTTTGATGATGTGATGAAGAGAAAATGTAAGTGTGTCACCAAAATGTAGGATTGATGATGTGATGAAGAGAAAATGTAAGTGTGTCACCAAAATATAGGATTGATGATGTGACGAAGAGAAAATATAAGTGTGTCACCAACATGTAGGTATGATGATGTGATGACGAGAAAATGTAAGTGTGTCACCAAAATGTAAGATTGATGATGTGATGAAGAGAAAATGTAAGTGTGTCACCAAAATATAAGATTGATGATGTGATGAAGAGAAAATGTAAGTGTGTCACCAAAATGTAAGATTGATGATGTGATGAAGAGAAAATGTAGGTGTGTCACCAAAATGTAGGATTGATGATGTGATGAAGAGAAAATGTAAGTGTGTCACCAAAATGTAAGATTGAAGATGTGACGAAGAGAAAATGTAAGTGTGTCACCAAAATGTAAGATTGATGATGTGATGAAGAGAAAATGTAAGTGTGTCACCAAAATGTAGGATTGATGATGTGATGAAGAGAAAATGTAAGTGTGTCACCAAAATGTAGGATTGATGATGTGACGAAGAGAAAATGTAATTGTGTCACCAAAATGTAGGATTGATGATGTGATGAAGAGAAAATGTAAGGAAGTCACCAAAATGTAAGATTGATGATGTGATGAAGAGAAAATATAAGTGTGTCACCAAAATGTAAGATTGATGATGTGATGAAGAGAAAATGTAAGTGTGTCACCAAAATGTAGGATTGATGATGTGATGAAGAGAAAATGTAAGTTTGTCACCAAAATGTAAGATTGATGATGTGACGAAGAGAAAATGTAAGTGTATCACCAAAATGTAAGATTGATGATGTGATGAAGAGAAAATGTAAGTGTGTCACCAAAATGTAGGATTGATGATGTGATGAAGAGAAAATGTTAGTGTGTCACCAAAATGTAGGATTGATGATGTGACGAAGAGAAAATGTAAGTGTGTCACCAAAATGTAAGATTGATGATGTGACGAAGAGAAAATGTAAGTGTGTCACCAAAATGTAAGATTGATGATGTGATGAAGAGAAAATGTAAGTGTGTCACCAAAATGTAGGATTGATGATGTGATGAAGAGAAAATGTAAGTGTGTCACCAAAATGTAAGATTGATGATGTGATGAAGAGAAAATGTAAGTGTGTCACCAAAATGTAGGATTGATGATGTGATGAAGAGAAAATGTAAGTGTGTCACCAAAATGTAGGTTTGATGATGTGACGAAGAGAAAATGTAAGTGTGTCACCAAAATTTTGGTTTGATGATGTGACGAAGAGAAAATGTAAGTGTGTCACCAAAATGTAGGTTTGATGATGTGATGAAGAGAAAATGTAAGTGTGTCACCAAAATGTAGGATTGATAATGTGATAAAGAGAAAATGTAAGTGTGTCACCAAAATGTAGGATTGATGATGTGATGAAGAGAAAATGTAAGTGTGTCACCAAAATGTAGGTTTGATGATGTGATGAAGAGAAAATGTAAGTGTGTCACCAAAATGTAGGTTTGATGATGTGATGAAGAGAAAATGTAAGTGTGTCACCAAAATGTAGGTTTGATGATGTGATGAAGAGAAAATGTAAGTGTGTCACCAAAATGTAAGATTGATGATGTGACGAAGAGAAAATGTAAGTGTGTCACGAAAATGTAAGATTGATGATGTGATGTGGAGAAAATGTAAGTGTGTCACCAAAATGTAGGTTTGATGATGTGATGAAGAGAAAATGTAAGTGTGTCACCAAAATGTAGGTTTGATGATGTGGTGAAGAGAAAATGTAAGTGTGTCACCAAAATGTAGGTTTGATGATGTGATGAAGAGAAAATGTAAGTGTGTCACCAAAATGTAAGATTGATGATGTGATGAAGAGAAAATGTAAGTGTGTCACCAAAATGTAGGTTTGATGATGTGATGAAGAGTAAATGTAAGTGTGTCACCAAAATGTAGGTTTGATGATGTGATGAAGAGAAAATGTAAGTGTGTCACCAAAATGTAAGATTGATGATGTGATGAAGAGAAAATGTAAGTGTGTCACCAAAATGTAAGTTTGATGATGTGATGAAGAGAAAATGTAAGTGTGTCACCAAAATGTAAGATTGATTATGTGATGAAGAGAAAATGTAAGTGTGTCACCAAAATGTAGGTTTGATGATGTGATGAAGAGAAAATGTAAGTGTGTCACCAAAATGTAGGTTTGATGATGTGGTGAAGAGAAAATGTAAGTGTGTCACTAAAATGTAGGTTTGATGATGTGATGAAGAGAAAATGTAAGTGTGTCACCAAAATGTAAGATTGATGATGTGATGAAGAGAAAATGTAAGTGTGTCACCAAAATGTAGGTTTGATGATGTGACGAAGAGAAAATGTAAGTGTGTCACCAAAATGTAGGTTTGATGATGTGATGAAGAGAAAATGTAAGTGTGTCACCAAAATGTAGGTTTGATGATGTGATGAAGAGAAAATGTAATTGTGTCACCAAAATGTAAGATTGATGATGTGATGAAGAGAAAATGTAAGTGTGTCACCAAAATGTAGGTTTGATGATGTGATGAAGAGAAAATGTAAGTGTGTCACCAAAATGTAAGTTTGATGATGTGATGAAGAGAAAATGTAAGTGTGTCACCAAAATGTAGGTTTGATGATGTGATGAAGAGAAAATGTAAGTGTGTCACCAAAATGTAAGATTGATGATGTGATGAAGAGAAAATGTAAGTGTGTCACCAAAATGTAAGTTTGATGATGTGATGAAGAGAAAATGTAAGTGTGTCACCAAAATGTAGGTTTGATGATGTGATGAAGAGAAAATGTAAGTGTGTCACCAAAATGTAAGATTGATGATGTGATGAAGAGAAAATGTAAGTGTGTCACCAAAATGTAGGATTGATGATGTGATGAAGAGAAAATGTAAGTGTGTCACCAAAATGTAGGTTTGATGATGTGATGAAGAGAAAATGTAAGTGTGTCACCAAAATGTAGGATTGATGATGTGATGAAGAGAAAATGTAAGTGTTTCACCAAAATGTAGGTTTGATGATGTGACGAAGAGAAAATGTAAGTGTGTCACCAAAATGTAGGTTTGATGATGTGATGAAGAGAAAATGTAAGTGTGTCACCAAAATGTAGGATTGATGATGTGATGAAGAGAAAATGTAAGTATGTCACCAAAATGTAGGTTTGATGATGTGATGAAGAGTAAATGTAAGTGTGTCACCAAAATGTAGGTTTGATGATGTGATGAAGAGAAAATGTAAGTGTGTCACCAAAATGTAAGATTGATGATGTGATGAAGAGAAAATGTAAGTGTGTCACCAAAATGTAGGTTTGATGATGTGATGAAGAGAAAATGTAAGTGTGTCACCAAAATGTAAGATTGATTATGTGATGAAGAGAAAATGTAAGTGTGTCACCAAAATGTAGGTTTGATGATGTGATGAAGAGAAAATGTAAGTGTGTCACCAAAATGTAGGTTTGATGATGTGGTGAAGAGAAAATGTAAGTGTGTCACCAAAATGTAGGTTTGATGATGTCGTGAAGAGAAAATGTAAGTGTGTTACCAAAATGTAAGATTGATGATGTGATGAAGAGAAAATGTAAGTGTGTCACCAAAATGTAGGTTTGATGATGTGACGAAGAGAAAATGTAAGTGTGTCACCAAAATGTAGGTTTGATGATGTGATGAAGAGAAAATGTAAGTGTGTCACCAAAATGTAGGTTTGATGATGTGATGAAGAGTAAATGTAAGTGTGTCACCAAAATGTAGGTTTGATGATGTGATGAAGAGAAAATGTAAGTGTGTCACCAAAATGTAAGATTGATGATGTGATGAAGAGAAAATGTAAGTGTGTCACCAAAATGTAGGTTTGATTATGTGATGAAGAGAAAATGTAAGTGTGTCACCAAAATGTAAGATTGATTATGTGATGAAGAGAAAATGTAAGTGTGTCACCAAAATGTAGGTTTGATGATGTGATGAAGAGAAAATGTAAGTGTGTCACCAAAATGTAGGTTTGATGATGTGGTGAAGAGAAAATGTAAGTGTGTCACTAAAATGTAGGTTTGATGATGTGATGAAGAGAAAATGTAAGTGTGTCACCAAAATGTAAGATTGATGATGTGATGAAGAGAAAATTTAAGTGTGTCACCAAAATGTAGGTTTGATGAGGTGACTAAGAGAAAATGTAAGTGTGTCACCAAAATGTAAGATTGATGATGTGGTGAAGAGAAAATGTAAGTGTGTCACCAAAATGTAGGTTTGATGATGTCGTGAAGAGAAAATGTAAGTGTGTCACCAAAATGTAAGATTGATGATGTGATGAAGAGAAAATGTAAGTGTGTCACCAAAATGTAGGTTTGATGATGTGACGAAGAGAAAATGTAAGTGTGTCACCAAAATGTAGGTTTGATGATGTGATGAAGAGAAAATGTAATTGTGTCACCAAAATGTAAGATTGATGATGTGATGAAGAGAAAATATAAGTGTGTCACCAAAATGTAGGTTTGATGATGTGATGAAGAGAAAATGTAAGTGTGTCACCAAAATGTAAGTTTGATGATGTGATGAAGAGAAAATGTAAGTGTGTCACCTAAATGTAGGTTTGATGATGTGATGAAGAGAAAATGTAAGTGTGTCACCAAAATGTAAGATTGATGATGTGATGAAGAGAAAATGTAAGTGTCCCACCAAAATGTAAGTTTGATGATGTGATGAAGAGAAAATGTAAGTGTGTCACCAAAATGTAGGTTTGATGATGTGATGAAGAGAAAATGTAAGTGTGTCACCAAAATGTAAGATTGATGATGTGATGAAGAGAAAATGTAAGTGTGTCACCAAAATGTAGGTTTGATGATGTGATGAAGAGAAAATGTAAGTGTGTCACCAAAATGTAGGTTTGATGATGTGATGAAGAGAAAATGTAAGTGTGTCACCAAAATGTAGGTTTGATGATGTGACGAAGAGAAAATGTAAGTGTGTCACCAAAATGTAGGTTTGATGATGTGATGAAGAGAAAATGTAAGTGTGTTACCAAAATGTAGGATTGATGATGTGATGAAGAGAAAATGTAAGTGTGTCACCAAAATGTAGGAGTGATGATGTGACGAAGAGAAAATATAAGTGTGTCACCAAAATGTAGGTTTGATGATGTGATGAAGAGAAAATGTAAGTGTGTCACCAAAATGTAAGATTGATGATGTGATGAAGAGCAAATGTAAGTGTGTCACCAAAATGTAAGATTGATGAATTGATGAAGCGAAAATGTAAGTGTGTCACCAAAATGTAAGATTGATGATGTGATGAAGAGAAAATGTAAGTGTGTCACCAAAATGTAGGATTGATGATGTGATGAAGAGAAAATGTAAGTGTGTCACCAAAATGTAAGATTGATGATGTGACGAAGAGAAAATGTAAGTGTGTCACCAAAATGTTAGATTGATGATGTGATGAAGAGAAAATGTAAGTGTGTCACCAAAATGTAGGTTTGATGATGTGGTGAAGAGAAAATGTAAGTGTGTCACCAAAATGTAGGTTTGATGATGTCGTGAAGAGAAAATGTAAGTGTGTCACCAAAATGTAAGATTGATGATGTGATGAAGAGAAAATGTAAGTGTGTCACCAAAATGTAGGTTTGATGATGTGAAGAAGAGAAAATGTAAGTGTGTCACCAAAATGTAAGATTGATGATGTGATGAAGAGAAAATGTAAGTGTGTCACCAAAATGTAGGTTTGATGATGTGATGAAGAGAAAATGTAATTGTGTCACCAAAATGTAAGATTGATGATGTGATGAAGAGAAAATGTAAGTGTGTCACCAAAATGTAGGTTTGATGATGTGATAAAGAGAAAATGTAAGTGTGTCACCAAAATGTAAGTTTGATGATGTGATGAAGAGAAAATGTAAGTGTGTCACCAAAATGTAGGTTTGATGATGTGATGAAGAGAAAATGTAAGTGTGTCACCAAAATGTAAGATTGATGATGTGATGAAGAGAAAATGTAAGTGTCCCACCAAAATGTAAGTTTGATGATGTGATGAAGAGAAAATGTAAGTGTGTCACCAAAATGTAGGTTTGATGATGTGATGAAGAGAAAATGTAAGTGTGTCACCAAAATGTAAGATTGATGATGTGATGAAGAGAAAATGTAAGTGTGTCACCAAAATGTAGGTTTGATGATGTGATGAAGAGAAAATGTAGGTGTGTCACCAAAATGTAGGTTTGATGATGGTATGAAGAGAAAATGTAAGTGTGTCACCAAAATGTAGGATTGATGATGTGATGAAGAGAAAATGTAAGTGTGTCACCAAAATGTAGGTTTGATGATGTGACGAAGAGAAAATGTATTTGTGTCACCAAAATGTAGGTTTGATGATGTGATGAAGAGAAAATGTAAGTGTGTTACCAAAATGTAGGATTGATGATGTGATGAAGAGAAAATGTAAGTGTGTCACCAAAATGTAGGAGTGATGATGTGACGAAGAGAAAATATAAGTGTGTCACAAAAATGTAGGTTTGATGATGTGATGAAGAGAAAATGTAAGTGTGTCACCAAAATGTAAGATTGATGATGTGATGAAGAGCAAATGTAAGTGTGTCACCAAAATGTAAGATTGATGATGTGATGAAGAGAAAATGTAAGTGTGTCACCAAAATGTAAGATTGATGATGTGATGAAGAGAAAATGTAAGTGTGTCACCAAAATGTAGGATTGATGATGTGATGAAGAGAAAATGTAAGTGTGTCACCAAAATGTAGGTTTGATGATGTGATGAAGAGTAAAATGTAAGTGTGTCACCAAAATGTAGGTTTGATGATGTGATGAAGAGAAAATGTAAGTGTGTCACCAAAATGTAAGATTGATGATGTGATGAAGAGAAAATGTAAGTGTGTCACCAAAATGTAGGTTTGATGATGTGATGAAGAGAAAATGTAAGTGTGTCACCAAAATGTAAGATTGATGATGTGATAAAGAGAAAATGTAAGTGTGTCACCAAAATGTAGGTTTGATGAGGTGATGAAGAGAAAATGTAAGTGTGTCACCAAAATGTAGGTTTGATGATGTGATGAAGAGAAAATGTAAGTGTGTCACCAAAATTTTGGTTTGATGATGTGATGAAGAGAAAATGTAAGTGTGTCACCAAAATGTAAGATTGATGATGTGATGAAGAGAAAATGTAAGTGTGTCACCAAAATGTAGGTTTGATGATGTGATGAAGAGAAAATGTAAGTGTGTCACCAAAATGTAGGTTTGATGATGTGATGAAGAGAAAATGTAAGTGTGTCACCAAAATGTAGGATTGATGATGTGATGAAGAGAAAATGTAAGTGTGTCACCAAAATGTAGGTTTGATGATGTGACGAAGAGAAAATGTAAGTGTGTCACCAAAATGTAGGTTTGATGATGTGATGAAGAGAAAATGTAAGTGTGTTACCAAAATGTAGGATTGATGATGTGATGAAGAGAAAATGTAAGTGTGTCACCAAAATGTAGGATTGATGATGTGACGAAGAGAAAATATAAGTGTGTCACCAAAATGTAGGTTTGATGATGTGATGAAGAGAAAATGTAAGTGTGTCACCAAAATGTAAGATTGATGATGTGATGAAGAGCAAATGTAAGTGTGTCACCAAAATGTAAGATTGATGATGTGATGAAGAGAAAATGTAAGTGTGTCACCAAAATGTAAGATTGATGATGTGATGAAGAGAAAATGTAAGTGTGTCACCAAAATGTAGGATTGATGATGTGATGAAGAGAAAATGTAAGTGTGTCACCAAAATGTAAGATTGATGATGTGACGAAGAGAAAATGTAAGTGTGTCACCAAAATGTTAGATTGATGATGTGATGAAGAGAAAATGTAAGTGTGTCACCAAAATGTAGGATTGATGATGTGATGAAGAGAAAATGTAAGTGTGTCACCAAAATGTAGGATTGATGATGTGACGAAGAGAAAATGTAATTGTGTCACCAAAATGTAGGATTGATGATGTGATGAAGAGAAAATGTAAGTGTGTCACCAAAATGTAAGATTGATGATGTGATGAAGAGAAAATGTAAGTGTGTCACCAAAATGTAGGATTGATGATGTGATGAAGAGAAAATGTAAGTGTGTCACCAAAATGTAGGTTTGATGATGTGATGAAGAGTAAAATGTAAGTGTGTCACCAAAATGTAGGTTTGATGATGTGATGAAGAGAAAATGTAAGTGTGTCACCAAAATGTAAGATTGATGATGTGATGAAGAGAAAATGTAAGTGTGTCACCAAAATGTAGGTTTGATGATGTGATGAAGAGAAAATGTAAGTGTGTCACCAAAATGTAAGATTGATGATGTGATAAAGAGAAAATGTAAGTGTGTCACCAAAATGTAGGTTTGATGAGGTGATGAAGAGAAAATGTAAGTGTGTCACCAAAATGTAGGTTTGATGATGTGATGAAGAGAAAATGTAAGTGTGTCACCAAAATGTTGGTTTGATGATGTGACGAAGAGAAAATGTAAGTGTGTCACCAAAATGTAAGATTGATGATGTGATGAAGAGAAAATGTAAGTGTGTCACCAAAATGTAGGTTTGATGATGTGATGAAGAGAACATGTAAGTGTGTCACCAAAATGTAAGATTGATGATGTGACGAAGAGAAAATGTAAGTGTGTCACCAAAATGTAGGTTTGATGATGTGATGAAGAGTAAATGTAAGTGTGTCACCAAAATGTAGGTTTGATGATGTGATGAAGAGAAAATGTAAGTGTGTCACCAAAATGTAAGATTGATGATGTGATGAAGAGAAAATGTAAGTGTGTCACCAAAATGTAGGTTTGATGATGTGATGAAGAGAAAATGTAAGTGTGTCACCAAAATGTAAGATTGATGATGTGATGAAGAGAAAATGTAAGTGTGTCACCAAAATGTAGGTTTGATGATGTGATGAAGAGAAAATGTAAGTGTGTCACCAAAATGTAGGTTTGATGATGTGGTGAAGAGAAAATGTAAGTGTGTCACCAAAATGTAGGTTTGATGATGTGGTGAAGAGAAAATGTAAGTGTGTCACCAAAATGTAAGATTGATGATGTGATGAAGAGAAAATGTAAGTGTGTCACCAAAATGTAGGTTTGATGATGTGACGAAGAGAAAATGTAAGTGTGTCACCAAAATGTAAGATTGATGATGTGATGAAGAGAAAATGTAAGTGTGTCACCGAAATGTAGGTTTGATGATGTGATGAAGAGAAAATGTAAGTGTGTCACCAAAATGTAGGATTGATGATGTGACGAAGAGAAAATGTAAGTGTGTCACCAAAATGTTAGATTGATGATGTGATGAAGAGAAAATGTAAGTGTGTCACCAAAATGTAGGATTGATGATGTGATGAAGAGAAAATGTAAGTGTGTCACCAAAATGTAGGATTGATGATGTGACGAAGAGAAAATGTAATTGTGTCACCAAAATGTAGGATTGATGATGTGATGAAGAGAAAATGTAAGTGTGTCACCAAAATGTAAGATTGATGATGTGATGAAGAGAAAATGTAAGTGTGTCACCAAAATGTAGGATTGATGATGTGATGAAGAGAAAATGTAAGTGTGTCACCAAAATGTAGGTTTGATGATGTGATGAAGAGTAAAATGTAAGTGTGTCACCAAAATGTAGGTTTGATGATGTGATGAAGAGAAAATGTAAGTGTGTCACCAAAATGTAAGATTGATGATGTGATGAAGAGAAAATGTAAGTGTGTCACCAAAATGTAGGTTTGATGATGTGATGAAGAGAAAATGTAAGTGTGTCACCAAAATGTAAGATTGATGATGTGATAAAGAGAAAATGTAAGTGTGTCACCAAAATGTAGGTTTGATGAGGTGATGAAGAGAAAATGTAAGTGTGTCACCAAAATGTAGGTTTGATGATGTGATGAAGAGAAAATGTAAGTGTGTCACCAAAATGTTGGTTTGATGATGTGACGAAGAGAAAATGTAAGTGTGTCACCAAAATGTAAGATTGATGATGTGATGAAGAGAAAATGTAAGTGTGTCACCAAAATGTAGGTTTGATGATGTGATGAAGAGAACATGTAAGTGTGTCACCAAAATGTAAGATTGATGATGTGACGAAGAGAAAATGTAAGTGTGTCACCAAAATGTAGGTTTGATGATGTGATGAAGAGTAAATGTAAGTGTGTCACCAAAATGTAGGTTTGATGATGTGATGAAGAGAAAATGTAAGTGTGTCACCAAAATGTAAGATTGATGATGTGATGAAGAGAAAATGTAAGTGTGTCACCAAAATGTAGGTTTGATGATGTGATGAAGAGAAAATGTAAGTGTGTCACCAAAATGTAAGATTGATGATGTGATGAAGAGAAAATGTAAGTGTGTCACCAAAATGTAGGTTTGATGATGTGATGAAGAGAAAATGTAAGTGTGTCACCAAAATGTAGGTTTGATGATGTGGTGAAGAGAAAATGTAAGTGTGTCACCAAAATGTAGGTTTGATGATGTGGTGAAGAGAAAATGTAAGTGTGTCACCAAAATGTAAGATTGATGATGTGATGAAGAGAAAATGTAAGTGTGTCACCAAAATGTAGGTTTGATGATGTGACGAAGAGAAAATGTAAGTGTGTCACCAAAATGTAAGATTGATGATGTGATGAAGAGAAAATGTAAGTGTGTCACCGAAATGTAGGTTTGATGATGTGATGAAGAGAAAATGTAAGTGTGTCACCAAAATGTAAGATTGATGATGTGACGAAGAGAAAATGTAAGTGTGTCACCAAAATGTAAGATTGATGATGTGATGAAGAGAAAATGTGAGTGTGTCACCAAAATGTAGGTTTGATGATGTGATGAAGAGAAAATGTAAGTGTGTCACCAAAATGTTGGTTTGATGATGTGATGAAGAGAAAATGTAAGTGTGTCACCAAAATGTAAGATTGATGATGTGATGAAGAGTAAATGTAAGTGTGTCACCAAAATGTAGGTTTGATGATGTGATGAAGAGAAAATGTAAGTGTGTCACCAAAATGTAGGTTTGATGATGTGATGAAGAGAAAATGTAAGTGTGTCACCAAAATGTAGGATTGATGATGTGATGAAGAGAAAATGTAAGTGTGTCACCAAAATGTAGGTTTGATGATGTGACGAAGAGAAAATGTAAGTGTGTCACCAAAATGTAGGTTTGATGATGTGATGAAGAGAAAATGTAAGTGTGTTACCAAAATGTAGGATTGATGATGTGATGAAGAGAAAATGTAAGTGTGTCACCAAAATGTAGGATTGATGATGTGACGAAGAGAAAATATAAGTGTGTCACCAAAATGTAGGTTTGATGATGTGATGAAGAGAAAATGTAAGTGTGTCACCAAAATGTAAGATTGATGATGTGATGAAGAGCAAATGTAAGTGTGTCACCAAAATGTAAGATTGATGATGTGATGAAGAGAAAATGTAAGTGTGTCACCAAAATGTAAGATTGATGATGTGATGAAGAGAAAATGTAAGTGTGTCACCAAAATGTAGGATTGATGATGTGATGAAGAGAAAATGTAAGTGTGTCACCAAAATGTAAGATTGATGATGTGACGAAGAGAAAATGTAAGTGTGTCACTAAAATGTTAGATTGATGATGTGATGAAGAGAAAATGTAAGTGTGTCACCAAAATGTAGGATTGATGATGTGATGAAGAGAAAATGTAAGTGTGTCACCAAAATGTAGGATTGATGATGTGACGAAGAGAAAATGTAATTGTGTCACCAAAATGTAGGATTGATGATGTGATGAAGAGAAAATGTAAGTGTGTCACCAAAATGTAAGATTGATGATGTGATGAAGAGAAAATGTAAGTGTGTCACCAAAATGTAGGATTGATGATGTGATGAAGAGAAAATGTAAGTGTGTCACCAAAATGTAGGTTTGATGATGTGATGAAGAGTAAAATGTAAGTGTGTCACCAAAATGTAGGTTTGATGATGTGATGAAGAGAAAATGTAAGTGTGTCACCAAAATGTAAGATTGATGATGTGATGAAGAGAAAATGTAAGTGTGTCACCAAAATGTAGGTTTGATGATGTGATGAAGAGAAAATGTAAGTGTGTCACCAAAATGTAAGATTGATGATGTGATAAAGAGAAAATGTAAGTGTGTCACCAAAATGTAGGTTTGATGAGGTGATGAAGAGAAAATGTAAGTGTGTCACCAAAATGTAGGTTTGATGATGTGATGAAGAGAAAATGTAAGTGTGTCACCAAAATGTTTGTTTGATGATGTGACGAAGAGAAAATGTAAGTGTGTCACCAAAATGTAAGATTGATGATATGATGAAGAGAAAATGTAAGTGTGTCACCAAAATGTAGGTTTGATGATGTGATGAAGAGAACATGTAAGTGTGTCACCAAAATGTAAGATTGATGATGTGACGAAGAGAAAATGTAAGTGTGTCACCAAAATGTAGGTTTGATGATGTGATGAAGAGTAAATGTAAGTGTGTCACCAAAATGTAGGTTTGATGATGTGATGAAGAGAAAATGTAAGTGTGTCACCAAAATGTAAGATTGATGATGTGATGAAGAGAAAATGTAAGTGTGTCACCAAAATGTAGGTTTGATGATGTGATGAAGAGAAAATGTAAGTGTGTCACCAAAATGTAAGATTGATGATGTGATGAAGAGAAAATGTAAGTGTGTCACCAAAATGTAGGTTTGATGATGTGATGAAGAGAAAATGTAAGTGTGTCACCAAAATGTAGGTTTGATGATGTGGTGAAGAGAAAATGTAAGTGTGTCACCAAAATGTAGGTTTGATGATGTGGTGAAGAGAAAATGTAAGTGTGTCACCAAAATGTAAGATTGATGATGTGATGAAGAGAAAATGTAAGTGTGTCACCAAAATGTAGGTTTGATGATGTGACGAAGAGAAAATGTAAGTGTGTCACCAAAATGTAAGATTGATGATGTGATGAAGAGAAAATGTAAGTGTGTCACCAAAATGTAGGTTTGATGATGTGATGAAGAGAAAATGTAAGTGTGTCACCAAAATGTAAGATTGATGATGTGACGAAGAGAAAATGTAAGTGTGTCACCAAAATGTAAGATTGATGATGTGATGAAGAGAAAATGTGAGTGTGTCACCAAAATGTAGGTTTGATGATGTGATGAAGAGAAAATGTAAGTGTGTCACCAAAATGTATGTTTGATGATGTGGTGAAGAGAAAATGTAAGTGTGTCACCAAAATGTAGGTTTGATGATGTGATGAAGAGAAAATGTAAGTGTGTCACCAAAATGTAAGATTGATGATGTGATGAAGAGAAAATGTAAGTGTGTCACCAAAATGTAGGTTTGATGATGTGATGAATAGAAAATGTAAGTGTGTCACCAAAATGTAGGTTTGATGATGTGGTGAAGAGAAAATGTAAGTGTGTCACCAAAATGTAGGTTTGATGATGTGATGAAGAGAAAATGTAAGTGTGTCACCAAAATGTAAGATTGATGATGTGATGAAGAGAAAATGTAAGTGTGTCACCAAAATGTAGGTTTGATGATGTGATGAAGAGAAAATGTAAGTGTGTCACCAAAATGTAAGATTGATGATGTGATGAAGAGAAAATGTAAGTGTGTCACCAAAATGTAGGTTTGATGATGTGATGAAGAGTAAATGTAAGTGTGTCACCAAAATGTAGGTTTTATGATGTGATGAAGAGAAAATGTAAGTGTGTCACCAAAATGTTAGATTGATGATGTGATGAAGAGAAAATGTAAGTGTGTCACCAAAATGTAGGTTTGATGATGTGATGAAGAGAAAATGTAAGTGTGTCACCAAAATGTAAGATTGATGATGTGATGAAGAGAAAATGTAAGTGTGTCACCAAAATGTAGGGTTGATGATGTGACGAAGAGAAAATGTAAGTGTGTCACCAAAATGTAAGATTGATGATGTGATGAAGAGAAAATGTAAGTGTGTCACCAAAATGTAGGTTTGAGGATGTGATGAAGAGAAAATGTAAGTGTGTCACCAAAATGTAAGATTGATGATGTGATGAAGAGAAAATGTAAGTGTGTCACCAAAATGTATGTTTGATGATGTGATGAAGAGAAAATGTAAGTGTGTCACCAAAATGTAAGATTGATGATGTGATGAAGAGAAAATGTAAGTGTGTCACCAAAATGTAGGTTTGATGATGTGATGAAGAGAAAATGTAAGTGTGTCACCAAAATGTAAGATTGATGATGTGATGAAGAGAAAATGTAAGTGTGTCACCAAAATGTAGGTTTGATGATGTGATGAAGAGAAAATGTAAGTGTGTCACCAAAATGTAGGTTTGATGATGTGATGAAGAGAAAATGTAAGTGTGTCACCAAAATGTAAGATTGATGATGTGATGAAAAGAAAATGTAAGTGTGTCACCAAAATGTAAGATTGATGATGTGATGAAGAGAAAATGTAAGTGTGTCACGAAAATATAGGTTTGATGATGTGATGAAGAGTAAATGTAAGTGTGTCACCAAAATGTAGGTTTGATGATGTGATGAAGAGAAAATGTAAGTGTGTCACCAAAATGTAAGATTGATGATGTGATGAAGAGAAAATGTAAGTGTGTCACCAAAATGTAGGTTTGATGATGTGATGAAGAGAAAATGTAAGTGTGTCACCAAAATGTAGGTTTGATGATGTGATGAAGAGAAAATGTAAGTGTGTCACCAAAATGTAGGTTTGATGATGTGAGTAAGAGAAAATGTAAGTGTGTCACCAAAATGTAGGTTTGATGATGTGATGAAGAGAAAATGTAAGTGTGTCACCAAAATGTAGGTTTGATGATGTGATGAAGAGAAAATGTAAGTGTGTCACCAAAATGTAAGATTGATGATGTGATGAAGAGAAAATGTAAGTGTGTCACCAAAATGTAAGTTTGATGATGTGATGAAGAGAAAATGTAAGTGTGTCACCAAAATGTAGGTTTGATGATGTGATGAAGAGAAAATGTAAGTGTGTCACCAAAATGTAGGTTTGATGATGTGATGAAGAGAAAATGTAAGTGTGTCACCAAAATGTAGGTTTGATGATGTGATGAAGATAAAATGTAAGTGTGTCACCAAAATGTAGGTTTGATGATGTGATGATGAGAAAATGTAAGTGTGTCACCAAAATGTAGGTTTGATGATGTGATGAAGAGAAAATGTAAGTGTGTCACCAAAATGTAAGATTGATGATGTGATGAAGAGAAAATGTAAGTGTGTCACCAAAATGTAGGTTTGATGATGTGATGAAGAGTAAATGTAAGTGTGTCACCAAAATGTAGGTTTGATGATGTGATGAAGAGAAAATGTAAGTGTGTCACCAAAATGTAGGTTTGATGATGTGATGAAGAGAAAATGTAAGTGTGTCACCAAAATGTAGGTTTGATGATGTGATGAAGAGAAAATGTAAGTGTGTCACCAAAATGTAGGTTTGATGATGTGATGAAGAGAAAATGTAAGTGTGTCACCAAAATGTAGGTTTGATGATGTGATGAAGAGAAAATGTAAGTGTGTCACCAAAATGTAAGATTGATGATGTGATGAAGAGAAAATGTAAGTGTGTCACCAAAATGTAGGTTTGATGATGTGATGAAGAGAAAATGTAAGTGTGTCACCAAAATGTAAGATTGATGATGTGATTAAGAGAAAATGTAAGTGTGTCACCAAAATGTAGGTTTGATTATGTGATGAAGAGAAAATGTAAGTGTGTCACCAAAATGTAGGTTTGATGATGTGATGAAGAGAAAATGTAAGTGTGTCACCAAAATGTTGGTTTGATGATGTGATGAAGAGAAAATGTAAGTGTGTCACCAAAATGTAGGTTTGATGATGTGATGAAGAGAAAATGTAAGTGTGTCACCAAAATGTAAGATTGATGATGTGACGAAGAGAAAATGTAAGTGTGTCACCAAAATGTAGGTTTGATGATGTGATGAAGAGAAAATGTAAGTGTATCACCAAAATGTAGGTTTGATGATGTGGTGAAGAGAAAATGTAAGTGTGTCACCAAAATGTAGGTTTGATGATGTGGTGAAGAGAAAATGTAAGTGTGTCACCAAAATGTAAGATTGATGATGTGATGAAGAGAAAATGTAAGTGTGTCACCAAAATGTAGGTTTGATGATGTGACGAAGAGAAAATGTAAGTGTGTCACTAAAATGTAAGATTGATGATGTGATGAAGAGAAAATGTAAGTGTGTCACCAAAATGTAGGTTTGATAATGTGATGAAGAGAAAATGTAAGTGTGTCACCAAAATGTAAGATTGATGATGTGACGAAGAGAAAATGTAAGTGTGTCACCAAAATGTAAGATTGATGATGTGATGAAGAGAAAATGTGAGTGTGTCACCAAAATGTAGGTTTGATGATGTGATGAAGAGAAAATGTAAGTGTGTCACCAAAATGTAGGTTTGATGATGTGGTGAAGAGAAAATGTAAGTGTGTCACCAAAATGTAGGTTTGATGATGTGATGAAGAGAAAATGTAAGTGTGTCACCAAAATGTAAGATTGATGATGTGATGAAGAGAAAATGTAAGTGTGTCACCAAAATGTAGGTTTGATGATGTGATGAAGAGAAAATGTAAGTGTGTCACCAAAATGTAGGTTTGATGATGTGGTGAAGAGAAAATGTAAGTGTGTCACCAAAATGTAGGTTTGATGATGTGATGAAGAGAAAATGTAAGTGTGTCACCAAAATGTAAGATTGATGATGTGATGAAGAGAAAATGGAAGTGTGTCACCAAAATGTAGGTTTGATGATGTGATGAAGAGTAAATGTAAGTGTGTCACCAAAATGTAGGTTTGATGATGTGATGAAGAGAAAATGTAAGTGTGTCACCAAAATGTAGGTTTGATGATGTGATGAAGAGAAAATGTAAGTGTGTCACCAAAATGTAGGTTTGATGATGTGATGAAGAGAAAATGTAAGTGTGTCACCAAAATGTAAGATTGATGATGTGATGAAGAGAAAATGTAAGTGTGTCACCAAAATGTAAGATTTATGATGTGATGAAGAGAAAATGTAAGTGTGTCACCAAAATGTAGGTTTGATGATGTGATGAAGAGTAAATGTAAGTGTGTCACCAAAAAGTAGGTTTGATGATGCGATGAAGGGAAAATGTAAGTGTGTCACCAAAATGTAAGATTGATGAGCTGATGAAGAGAAAATGTAAGTTTGTCACCAAAATGTAGGTTTGATGATGTGATGAAGAGAAAATGTAAGTGTGTCACCAAAATGTAAGATTGATGATGTGATGAAGAGAAAATGTAAGTGTGTCACCAAAATGTAGGGTTGATGATGTGATGAAGAGAAAATGTAAGTGTGTCACCAAAATGTAAGATTGATGATGTGATGAAGAGAAAATGTAAGTGTGTCACCAAAATGTAGGTTTGATGATGTGATGAAGAGTAAATGTAAGTGTGTCACCAAAATGTAGGTTTGATGATGTGATGAAGAGAAAATGTAAGTGTGTCACCAAAATGTAAGATTGATGATGTGATGAAGAGAAAATGTAAGTGTGTCACCAAAATGTAGGTTTGATGATGTGATGAAGAGAAAATGTAAGTGTGTCACCAAAATGTAGGTTTGATGATGTGATGATGAGAAAATGTAAGTGTGTCACCAAAATGTAGGTTTGATGATGTGATGAAGAGAAAATGTAAGTGTGTCACCAAAATGTAAGATTGATGATGTGATGAAGAGAAAATGTAAGTGTGTCACCAAAATGTAGGTTTGATGATGTGATGAAGAGTAAATGTAAGTGTGTCACCAAAATGTAGGTTTGATGATGTGATGAAGAGAAAATGTAAGTGTGTCACCAAAATGTAGGTTTGATGATGTGATGAAGAGTAAATGTAAGTGTGTCACCAAAATGTAGGTTTGATGATGTGATGAAGAGAAAATGTAAGTGTGTCACCAAAATGTAAGATTGATGATGTGATGAAGAGAAAATGTAAGTGTGTCACCAAAATGTAGGTTTGATGATGTGATGAACAGAAAATGTAAGTGTGTCACCAAAATGTAGGTTTGATGATGTGATGAAGACAAAATGTAAGTGTGTCACCAAAATGTAGGTTTGATGATGTGATGAAGAGAAAATGTAAGTGTGTCACCAAAATGTAAGATTGATGATGTGATGAAGAGAAAATGTAAGTGTGTCACCAAAATGTAGGTTTGATGATGTGATGAAGAGAAAATGTAAGTGTGTCACCAAAATGTAAGATTGATGATGTGATGAAGAGAAAATGTAAGTGTGTCACCAAAATGTAGGTTTGATGAAGTGATGAAGAGTAAATGTAAGTGTGTCACCAAAATGTAGGTTTGATGATGTGATGAAGAGAAAATGTAAGTGTGTCACCAAAATGTAGGTTTGATGATGTGATGAAGAGAAAATGTAAGTGTGTCACCAAAATGTAAGATTGATGATGTGATGAAGAGAAAATGCAAGTTTGTCACCAAAATGTAGGTTTCATGATGTGATGAAGAGAAAATGTAAGTGTGTCACCAAAATGTAAGATTGATGATGTGATGAAGAGAAAATGTAAGTGTGTCACCAAAATGTAGGTTTGATGATGTGATGAAGAGAAAATGTAAGTGTGTCACCAAAATGTAGGTTTGATCATGTGATGAAGAGAAAGTGTAAGTGTGTCACCAAAATGTAGGTTTGATGATGTGATGAAGACAAAATGTAAGTGTGTCACCAAAATGTAAGATTGATGATGTGATGAAGAGAAAATGTAAGTGTGTCACCAAAATGTAGGTTTGATGATGTGATGAAGAGAAAATGTAAGTGTGTCACCAAAATGTAGGTTTGATGATGTGATGAAGAGAAAATGTAAGTGTGTCACCAAAATGTAGGTTTGATGATGTGATGAAGAGAAAATGTAAGTGTGTCACCAAAATGTAGGTTTGATGATGTGATGAAGAGAAAATGTAAGTGTGTCCCCAAAATGTAGGTTTGATGATGTGATGAAGAGAAAATGTAAGTGTGTCACCAAAATGTAGGATTGATGATGTGACGAAGAGAAAATGTAAGTGTATCACCAAAATGTAGGATTGATGATGTGACGAAGAGGAAATGTAAGTGCGTCACCAAAATGTAGGATTGATGATGTGATGAAGACAAAATGTAAGTGTGTCACCAAAATGTAAGATTGATGATGTGATGAAGAGAAAATGTAAGTGTGTCACCAAAATGTAGGATTGATGATGTGATGAAGAGAAAATGTAAGTGTGTCACCAAAATGTAGGTTTGATGATGTGATGAAGAGAAAATGTAAGTGTGTCACCAAAATGTAAGATTGATGATGTGATGAAGAGAAAATGTAAGTGTGTCACCAAAATGTAGGTTTGATGATGTGATGAAGAGTAAATGTAAGTGTGTCACCAAAATGTAGGTTTTATGATGTGATGAAGAGAAAATGTAAGTGTGTCACCAAAATGTTAGATTGATGATGTGATGAAGAGAAAATGTAAGTGTGTCACCAAAATGTAGGATTGATGATGTGACGAAGAGAAAATGTAAGTGTATCACCAAAATGTAGGATTGATGATGTGACGAAGAGGAAATGTAAGTGCGTCACCAAAATGTAGGATTGATGATGTGATGAAGACAAAATGTAAGTGTGTCACCAAAATGTAAGATTGATGATGTGATGAAGAGAAAATGTAAGTGTGTCACCAAAATGTAGGATTGATGATGTGATGAAGAGAAAATGTAAGTGTGTCACCAAAATGTAGGTTTGATGATGTGATGAAGAGAAAATGTAAGTGTGTCACCAAAATGTAAGATTGATGATGTGATGAAGAGAAAATGTAAGTGTGTCACCAAAATGTAGGTTTGATGATGTGATGAAGAGTAAATGTAAGTGTGTCACCAAAATGTAGGTTTTATGATGTGATGAAGAGAAAATGTAAGTGTGTCACCAAAATGTTAGATTGATGATGTGATGAAGAGAAAATGTAAGTGTGTCACCAAAATGTAGGTTTGATGATGTGATGAAGAGAAAATGTAAGTGTGTCACCAAAATGTAAGATTGATGATGTGATGAAGAGAAAATGTAAGTGTGTCACCAAAATGTAGGGTTGATGATGTGACGAAGAGAAAATGTAAGTGTGTCACCAAAATGTAAGATTGATGATGTGATGAAGAGAAAATGTAAGTGTGTCACCAAAATGTAGGTTTGAGGATGTGATGAAGAGAAAATGTAAGTGTGTCACCAAAATGTAAGATTGATGATGTGATGAAGAGAAAATGTAAGTGTGTCACCAAAATGTATGTTTGATGATGTGATGAAGAGAAAATGTAAGTGTGTCACCAAAATGTAAGATTGATGATGTGATGAAGAGAAAATGTAAGTGTGTCACCAAAATGTAGGTTTGATGATGTGATGAAGAGAAAATGTAAGTGTGTCACCAAAATGTAAGATTGATGATGTGATGAAGAGAAAATGTAAGTGTGTCACCAAAATGTAGGTTTGATGATGTGATGAAGAGAAAATGTAAGTGTGTCACCAAAATGTAGGTTTGATGATGTGATGAAGAGAAAATGTAAGTGTGTCACCAAAATGTAAGATTGATGATGTGATGAAAAGAAAATGTAAGTGTGTCACCAAAATGTAAGATTGATGATGTGATGAAGAGAAAATGTAAGTGTGTCACGAAAATATAGGTTTGATGATGTGATGAAGAGTAAATGTAAGTGTGTCACCAAAATGTAGGTTTGATGATGTGATGAAGAGAAAATGTAAGTGTGTCACCAAAATGTAAGATTGATGATGTGATGAAGAGAAAATGTAAGTGTGTCACCAAAATGTAGGTTTGATGATGTGATGAAGAGAAAATGTAAGTGTGTCACCAAAATGTAGGTTTGATGATGTGATGAAGAGAAAATGTAAGTGTGTCACCAAAATGTAGGTTTGATGATGTGAGTAAGAGAAAATGTAAGTGTGTCACCAAAATGTAGGTTTGATGATGTGATGAAGAGAAAATGTAAGTGTGTCACCAAAATGTAGGTTTGATGATGTGATGAAGAGAAAATGTAAGTGTGTCACCAAAATGTAAGATTGATGATGTGATGAAGAGAAAATGTAAGTGTGTCACCAAAATGTAAGTTTGATGATGTGATGAAGAGAAAATGTAAGTGTGTCACCAAAATGTAGGTTTGATGATGTGATGAAGAGAAAATGTAAGTGTGTCACCAAAATGTAGGTTTGATGATGTGATGAAGAGAAAATGTAAGTGTGTCACCAAAATGTAGGTTTGATGATGTGATGAAGATAAAATGTAAGTGTGTCACCAAAATGTAGGTTTGATGATGTGATGATGAGAAAATGTAAGTGTGTCACCAAAATGTAGGTTTGATGATGTGATGAAGAGAAAATGTAAGTGTGTCACCAAAATGTAAGATTGATGATGTGACGAAGAGAAAATGTAAGTGTGTCACCAAAATGTAGGTTTGATGATGTGATGAAGAGTAAATGTAAGTGTGTCACCAAAATGTAGGTTTGATGATGTGATGAAGAGAAAATGTAAGTGTGTCACCAAAATGTAGGTTTGATGATGTGATGAAGAGAAAATGTAAGTGTGTCACCAAAATGTAGGTTTGATGATGTGATGAAGAGAAAATGTAAGTGTGTCACCAAAATGTAGGTTTGATGATGTGATGAAGAGAAAATGTAAGTGTGTCACCAAAATGTAGGTTTGATGATGTGATGAAGAGAAAATGTAAGTGTGTCACCAAAATGTAAGATTGATGATGTGATGAAGAGAAAATGTAAGTGTGTCACCAAAATGTAGGTTTGATGATGTGATGAAGAGAAAATGTAAGTGTGTCACCAAAATGTAAGATTGATGATGTGATTAAGAGAAAATGTAAGTGTGTCACCAAAATGTAGGTTTGATTATGTGATGAAGAGAAAATGTAAGTGTGTCACCAAAATGTAGGTTTGATGATGTGATGAAGAGAAAATGTAAGTGTGTCACCAAAATGTTGGTTTGATGATGTGATGAAGAGAAAATGTAAGTGTGTCACCAAAATGTAGGTTTGATGATGTGATGAAGAGAAAATGTAAGTGTGTCACCAAAATGTAAGATTGATGATGTGACGAAGAGAAAATGTAAGTGTGTCACCAAAATGTAGGTTTGATGATGTGATGAAGAGAAAATGTAAGTGTATCACCAAAATGTAGGTTTGATGATGTGGTGAAGAGAAAATGTAAGTGTGTCACCAAAATGTAGGTTTGATGATGTGGTGAAGAGAAAATGTAAGTGTGTCACCAAAATGTAAGATTGATGATGTGATGAAGAGAAAATGTAAGTGTGTCACCAAAATGTAGGTTTGATGATGTGACGAAGAGAAAATGTAAGTGTGTCACTAAAATGTAAGATTGATGATGTGATGAAGAGAAAATGTAAGTGTGTCACCAAAATGTAGGTTTGATAATGTGATGAAGAGAAAATGTAAGTGTGTCACCAAAATGTAAGATTGATGATGTGACGAAGAGAAAATGTAAGTGTGTCACCAAAATGTAAGATTGATGATGTGATGAAGAGAAAATGTGAGTGTGTCACCAAAATGTAGGTTTGATGATGTGATGAAGAGAAAATGTAAGTGTGTCACCAAAATGTAGGTTTGATGATGTGGTGAAGAGAAAATGTAAGTGTGTCACCAAAATGTAGGTTTGATGATGTGATGAAGAGAAAATGTAAGTGTGTCACCAAAATGTAAGATTGATGATGTGATGAAGAGAAAATGTAAGTGTGTCACCAAAATGTAGGTTTGATGATGTGATGAAGAGAAAATGTAAGTGTGTCACCAAAATGTAGGTTTGATGATGTGGTGAAGAGAAAATGTAAGTGTGTCACCAAAATGTAGGTTTGATGATGTGATGAAGAGAAAATGTAAGTGTGTCACCAAAATGTAAGATTGATGATGTGATGAAGAGAAAATGGAAGTGTGTCACCAAAATGTAGGTTTGATGATGTGATGAAGAGTAAATGTAAGTGTGTCACCAAAATGTAGGTTTGATGATGTGATGAAGAGAAAATGTAAGTGTGTCACCAAAATGTAGGTTTGATGATGTGATGAAGAGAAAATGTAAGTGTGTCACCAAAATGTAGGTTTGATGATGTGATGAAGAGAAAATGTAAGTGTGTCACCAAAATGTAAGATTGATGATGTGATGAAGAGAAAATGTAAGTGTGTCACCAAAATGTAAGATTTATGATGTGATGAAGAGAAAATGTAAGTGTGTCACCAAAATGTAGGTTTGATGATGTGATGAAGAGTAAATGTAAGTGTGTCACCAAAAAGTAGGTTTGATGATGCGATGAAGGGAAAATGTAAGTGTGTCACCAAAATGTAAGATTGATGAGCTGATGAAGAGAAAATGTAAGTTTGTCACCAAAATGTAGGTTTGATGATGTGATGAAGAGAAAATGTAAGTGTGTCACCAAAATGTAAGATTGATGATGTGATGAAGAGAAAATGTAAGTGTGTCACCAAAATGTAGGGTTGATGATGTGATGAAGAGAAAATGTAAGTGTGTCACCAAAATGTAAGATTGATGATGTGATGAAGAGAAAATGTAAGTGTGTCACCAAAATGTAGGTTTGATGATGTGATGAAGAGTAAATGTAAGTGTGTCACCAAAATGTAGGTTTGATGATGTGATGAAGAGAAAATGTAAGTGTGTCACCAAAATGTAAGATTGATGATGTGATGAAGAGAAAATGTAAGTGTGTCACCAAAATGTAGGTTTGATGATGTGATGAAGAGAAAATGTAAGTGTGTCACCAAAATGTAGGTTTGATGATGTGATGATGAGAAAATGTAAGTGTGTCACCAAAATGTAGGTTTGATGATGTGATGAAGAGAAAATGTAAGTGTGTCACCAAAATGTAAGATTGATGATGTGATGAAGAGAAAATGTAAGTGTGTCACCAAAATGTAGGTTTGATGATGTGATGAAGAGTAAATGTAAGTGTGTCACCAAAATGTAGGTTTGATGATGTGATGAAGAGAAAATGTAAGTGTGTCACCAAAATGTAGGTTTGATGATGTGATGAAGAGTAAATGTAAGTGTGTCACCAAAATGTAGGTTTGATGATGTGATGAAGAGAAAATGTAAGTGTGTCACCAAAATGTAAGATTGATGATGTGATGAAGAGAAAATGTAAGTGTGTCACCAAAATGTAGGTTTGATGATGTGATGAACAGAAAATGTAAGTGTGTCACCAAAATGTAGGTTTGATGATGTGATGAAGACAAAATGTAAGTGTGTCACCAAAATGTAGGTTTGATGATGTGATGAAGAGAAAATGTAAGTGTGTCACCAAAATGTAAGATTGATGATGTGATGAAGAGAAAATGTAAGTGTGTCACCAAAATGTAGGTTTGATGATGTGATGAAGAGAAAATGTAAGTGTGTCACCAAAATGTAAGATTGATGATGTGATGAAGAGAAAATGTAAGTGTGTCACCAAAATGTAGGTTTGATGAAGTGATGAAGAGTAAATGTAAGTGTGTCACCAAAATGTAGGTTTGATGATGTGATGAAGAGAAAATGTAAGTGTGTCACCAAAATGTAGGTTTGATGATGTGATGAAGAGAAAATGTAAGTGTGTCACCAAAATGTAAGATTGATGATGTGATGAAGAGAAAATGCAAGTTTGTCACCAAAATGTAGGTTTCATGATGTGATGAAGAGAAAATGTAAGTGTGTCACCAAAATGTAAGATTGATGATGTGATGAAGAGAAAATGTAAGTGTGTCACCAAAATGTAGGTTTGATGATGTGATGAAGAGAAAATGTAAGTGTGTCACCAAAATGTAGGTTTGATCATGTGATGAAGAGAAAGTGTAAGTGTGTCACCAAAATGTAGGTTTGATGATGTGATGAAGACAAAATGTAAGTGTGTCACCAAAATGTAAGATTGATGATGTGATGAAGAGAAAATGTAAGTGTGTCACCAAAATGTAGGTTTGATGATGTGATGAAGAGAAAATGTAAGTGTGTCACCAAAATGTAGGTTTGATGATGTGATGAAGAGAAAATGTAAGTGTGTCACCAAAATGTAGGTTTGATGATGTGATGAAGAGAAAATGTAAGTGTGTCACCAAAATGTAGGTTTGATGATGTGATGAAGAGAAAATGTAAGTGTGTCCCCAAAATGTAGGTTTGATGATGTGATGAAGAGAAAATGTAAGTGTGTCACCAAAATGTAGGATTGATGATGTGACGAAGAGAAAATGTAAGTGTATCACCAAAATGTAGGATTGATGATGTGACGAAGAGGAAATGTAAGTGCGTCACCAAAATGTAGGATTGATGATGTGATGAAGACAAAATGTAAGTGTGTCACCAAAATGTAAGATTGATGATGTGATGAAGAGAAAATGTAAGTGTGTCACCAAAATGTAGGATTGATGATGTGATGAAGAGAAAATGTAAGTGTGTCACCAAAATGTAGGATTGATGATGTGATGAAGAGAAAATGTAAGTGTGTCACCAAAATGTAAGATTGATGATGTGATGAAGAGAAAATGTAAGTGTGTCACCAAAATGTAGGATTGATGATGTGATGAAGAGAAAATGTAAGTGTGTCACCAAAATGTAGGATTGATGATGTGATGAAGAGAAAATGTAAGTGTGTCACCAAAATGTAGGATTGATGATGTGATGAAGAGAAAATGTAAGTGTGTCACCAAAATGTAGGATTGATTATGTGATGAAAATAAAATGTAAGTGTGTCACCAAAATGTAGGATTGATGATGTGATGAAGAGAAAATGTAAGTGTGTCACCAAAATGTAGGATTGATGATGTGATGAAGAGGAAATGTAAGTGTGTCACCAAAATGTAGGATTGATGATGTGATGAAGACAAAATGTAAGTGTGTCACCAAAATGTAGGATTGATGATGTGATGAAGAGAAAATGTAAGTGTGTCACCAAAATGAAGGATTGATGATGTGACGAAAAGAAAATGTAAGTGTGTCACCAAAATGTAGGATTGATGATGTGATGAAGAGAAAATGTAAGTGTGTCACTAAAATGTAAGATTGATGATGTGATGAAGAGAAAATGTAAGTGTGTCACCAAAATGTAGGATTGATGATGTGATGAAGAGAAAATGTAAGTGTGTCACCAAAATGTAGGATTGATGATGTGATGAAGAGAAAATGTAAGTGTGTCACCAAAATGTAGGATTGATGATGTGATGAAGAGAAAATGTAAGTGTGTCACCAAAATATAAGATTGATGATGTGATGAAGAGAAAATGTAAGTGTGTCACCAAAATGTAGGATTGATGATGTGATGAAGAGAAAATGTAAGTGTGTCACCAAAATGTAGGATTGATGATGTGATGAAGAGAAAATGTAAGTGTGTCACCAAAATGTAGGATTGATGATGTGATGAAGATAAAATGTAAGTGTGTCACCAAAATGTAGGATTGATGATTTGATGAAGAGAAAATGTAAGTGTGTCACCAAAATGTAGGATTGATGATGTGATGAAGAGGAAATGTAAGTGTGTCACCAAAATGTAGGATTGATGATGTGATGAAGAGAAAATGTAAGTGTGTCACCAAAATGTAAGATTGATGATGTGATTAAGAGAAAATGTAATTGTGTCACCAAAATGTAGGATTGATGATGTGATGAAGAGAAAATGTAATTGTGTCACCAAAATGTAGGTTTGATGATGTGATGAAGAGAAAATGTAAGTGTGTCACCAAAATGTAGGATTGATGATGTGATGAAGAGAAAATGTAAGTGTGTCACCAAAATGAAGGATTGATGATGTGATGAAGAGAAAATGTAAGTGTGTCACCAAAATGTAAGATTGATGATGTGATGAAGATAAAATGTAAGTGTGTCACCAAAATGTTAGATTGATGATGTGATTAAGAGAAAATGTAAGTGTGTCACCAAAATGTAAGATTGATAATGTGATGAAGAGAAAATGTAAGTGTGTCACCAAAATGTTAGATTGATGATGTGATGAAGAGAAAATGTAAGTGTGTCACCAAAATGTAGGATTGATGATGTGATGAAGAGAAAATGTAAGTGTGTCACCAAAATGAAGGATTGATGATGTGATGAAGAGAAAATGTAAGTGTGTCACCAAAATGTAAGATTGATGATGTGATGAAGATAAAATGTAAGTGTGTCACCAAAATGTTAGATTGATGATGTGATTAAGAGAAAATGTAAGTGTGTCACCAAAATGTAAGATTGATAATGTGATGAAGAGAAAATGTAAGTGTGTCACCAAAATGTTAGATTGATGATGTGATGAAGAGAAAATGTAAGTGTGTCACCAAAATGTAGGATTGATGATGTGATGAAGAGAAAATGTAAGTGTGTCACCAAAATGTAGGATTGATGATGTGATGAAGAGAAAATGTAAGTGTGTCACCAAAATGTAGGATTGATGATGTGATGAAGAGGAAATGTAAGTGTGTCACCAAAATGTAGGATTGATGATGTGATGAAGACAAAATGTAAGTGTGTCACCAAAATGTAGGATTGATGATGTGATGAAGATAAAATGTAAGTGTGTCACCAAAATGAAGGATTGATGATGTGACGAAGAGAAAATGTAAGTGTGTCACCAAAATGTAGGATTGATGATGTGATGAAGAGAAAATGTAAGTGTGTCACCAAAATGTAGGATTGATGATGTGACGAAGAGAAAATGTAAGTGTGTCACCAAAATGTTAGATTGATGATGTGATGAAGAGAAAATGTAAGTGTGTCACCAAAATGTAGGATTGATGATGTGATGAAGAGAAAATGTAAGTGTGTCACCAAAATGTAAGATTGATGATGTGATGAAGAGAAAATGTAAGTGTGTCACCAAAATGTAGGATTGATGATGTGACGAAGAGGAAATGTAAGTGTGTCACCAAAATGTAGGATTGATGATGTGATGAAGAGAAAATGTAAGTGTGTCACCAAAATGTAAGATTGATGATGTGATGAAGAGAAAATGTAAGTGTGTCACCAAAATGTAAGATTGATGATGTGATGAAGAGAAAATGTAAGTGTGTCACCAAAATGTAAGATTGATGATGTGATGAAGAGAAAATGTAAGTGTGTCACCAAAATGTAAGATTGATGATGTGATGAAGAGAAAATGTAAGTGTGTAAATAAGACACTGACGAAGGCAAAATTTAGGAATTTCCCGTGATTATAATATAAAGAGAATTGTTCATATTGTCGAATGTTTGTACACCGGCTATATTGTCAGGACGTGTCCATGTGTGTATGTAAGTATATGTGTCTGTACACCGGTGTGAAAGTCAGTTCACATGTAAGCAGTTATGTGTTTGTGTGTTATATTAGTCCACGTGTATGCGGCAGTAGCCATTGTGGTTTATTGTCTTCTTGTCGAAGTCAAACCAAGGCGCGGAAAAATGTCTGTTGCGTAAGACAGAGAGAGGGGAAGCTTCTTGTGCCGCAGAATAAAAAGAGAAAGAGCGGATGGCGCTCAAGTGTTTATATAGTTATGCTAGCCATCCGAGATTCAGCTAAGGTGTCATTGATATTTATACAATATGGCGGCATGTAGGAAACTGCTACATAATAACAATCAAGTCTGAAAAAACCCATCATAACATGAATTCAAGGTCACAAATTTCAGAGACTAAATTAGTGTTTACCTTATTTATCACATTTTCAGAAATGTTTTTTCATTTAGCCATTGAGCAACTTCATGACTAGACGCACATTCAGAAATTAAAAGCCTTTCGGGCATCTTTTACGAGACTCAGCAGAGTAAAAACGCTAAAAAACAAATTTACAACAAATAAAAGTAACTGTAAGCTGTAAAAGTTAGTTTCAAACTTGAATGTGCTATTTGTTTGTATTTTAAACCCGTTTGAAGTGCTATTTATTAGAAATCAATAGTTTTGTTTCCGTAACTTGGAAAAAAAACATGGCCGATTTGGGGGGGGGTACTAACAAATGCACTAGGAGCGCCATATTGTTTTTGTGAAAACGGTGGGAAAAAAAACAAGAATGTTTTTTTTTTACATCTAATGAAAACCCATTTATAATAGGTAAAAATAAAAACAAATTACATAGGTAAGTAGAAAAATATCTATTCTCGTCGTAGGTCAACTTCACTTGTTGCAAATTTATGTTTTTAAACCCTTTCTCGTTCTTTTTTTGGACCCCGTTCGCGCCTCTGCTGAGCGTCGTAACATATACCCAGCCTTTCAACTGCCGAATTCTATTAATATACTTCGAGAATTGTGACGAATTATTACAATAAAACGAAACAGAAACTCGATAACTACGTCTACACTGTTTCTGTTTTCATTACATCAAATAAGAACATCACTTTACAATTTTAAAAGACTTGTTTTAATTAAAATAAAACAATAAGAAAACACAATTATTATTTTTATTACGTTTTCTTTTCACCTAAAAGTAAAGGATCGACTTTTAAAAAACTAAATCTACTTTGTAACTTTTTGGTTGATATCTTTATTTAATCAAACCAAAGTAGACAATAGTTTACAAGATCCCAGCCCTCTCCCGATTTTATTTTAGTGGCTTAGCCTGCATTTTCGATCAAACACGTTCATTTCGCTAAAACAAAAAACACTTGCCGAAAATAATAGCGAGACCTAAATAAATATTAAATATTTCAGTACAAATCCATTTTACGTAAAATGATCACCCACACATAGACAAACATAAAAATGTCCTCCAGCGATGGAACTTCGACTGTTGGTACAATTAAACGAGTTACCTTTCCCACAAGGCGTAACGTACATATTTTTAGTGGTTGTAAATTTTATTTCTACACCATTGCTCGATTGTTGCTTGCTATAGTTATCGAAAAGTATCAAAAAGACAAGAATGGATAAATAAGAGATATTCTCATAGCATCTATGCTACAATGGGCATTTTCTCTCTCCCCAGTTTCTCTCTCATATATCAGTTGTTTTATATCTACATATTTTGACCCATAAAGCATTAAAAGAAGAGTAGGTGACTTGTTGGCACATGTTCCCTTATAATACAAAAAACTAAGGTGCAATTCGCCAAAAAGCGAACACATAAAAATTGGGACAGGATGTAGTCTATACAGCTAGATGCTAAGAGCCGGGAGATCAACCCACGCAGTTTGCGGGGACGGAAATAGGGCAACCAATCAAATTGCAGGTAAGCGTGTTGCTAGGAACGGAAGAGCCTAGAGAAACGGGGAAACACTGGGCAAGTGAAAACACGAAGATACGAATTTAAAAAGGTGTCTAGATGTGGTGCTCACACAGCACTTCAGATCGAAACAATTTATATCCGCATAATAAAAAGTAGAATTTAAAAAAATTATCGGCTTAGTAAAATACAGCGAGGATCTGACCGCTTTCTATCGGACATCACAAGAAAAAACCCAGTCCGACAAAGTTTACGAGATTACCAATAGAGACTATTTACTAAAAAAAAACTATCCGCAAAAGGACAGACATCAGGATCTAAAATTCTGTGATAATACCCTGCATGTAGCCGACAACTCAACACAAAAATCTATCCGGGAAAGACGGGCATCAGAATAAAACAATTCTGTGGTAATATCTTCCACCCTGCTTGTCAACTATCACACAAAAAAAAAACACTATAAAAAGTATGTGCCTTATGAACAAAAAAAATGATATTTTTATTTTTCAAAATTAGAACTTTCGTATTTGTTATTTTTTTTACCCCGACTGATCAATTCTTCTCGGTCTTCACAAAACTCCCCTAGAGCGAAGCAGAGGTTTTAGTTGAGTATTTGTAATTAATTAATATTTGTTTGCATACTATCGCCGTTGTGTATTTTTACAAGTGTCTTATTTTATGTTTATAAATTGTGATTCTAGTGTTTTTTTCTCCCATGATTACTTGATTGTCTCCCTTTCATCGTTTTAATGATAAAAATACTAAATAAATTAATAAATACAAGTCGTTTTCACTAACAGCGAGTCTAACATGTGATTCGTAAGCCCGATTAAAACAGAAACGGTACAAGATGCATGGTGTGAGGGAGATTGGGGTTTTCAACCTTACAAATTATTAACATTCGTGGCTGATTCACACATCTGTAAAATTGATGGCAAAGTTTATAACAGTTGTCTTTCCTTTTCTCCTCTTTTATAAGTTAATATTTTCAGTTTTAAAAATATTTAACTCTTTCTTGGTATTTCATCAGTTTACGAACGCGTTAAAGCAAACGTTTATTTCGGAAGCTTTCGTAAAGCGTCGGAGGGTCACGAATGAAAAACTTCGTGATTATTTTGAGAATAGAGAAGAAAACAGACACTGTATGATAATTTCAATTAAAATATTTTTTTTTGTTTATACTTCTACAGTTTACAGACCGTGTGGAAATAATAGCGTTATTATTTAGAAACCCATTCTTAACATCGGAGAGGATGTCTTTGTTCACTATTCTGTACTTTCACCGGCGTGTGTTCGTTACTGTTCACAACCCGTTTTCCCCATTTTTTTTTACTGACAAAATGTTATTCTTTTTTCGATGTACAATTACCTATCAGGTCGCAAGAGAATTACGTCTTTTTTTGGAAAAGCATTTCAAATATTTTAGATTTTAGGAAAATGATCAGTTTCCTATATAAATTTAACGTAAAATGATCACCCACTTTTTGAGCATATTGCATGTCTTTTTTACTCATTAAAATTACTCTTTTTTTCTATTTTAAATATAAATGGAGAATTTACTTTTTAAATATTTTTGATTTTAAGATTTATGGAAGGCGGAATTCTGAAATTAGTCACCACTAGTCCAGAAAAAAAACCCATCGACCATGGTGTAAAATACCCGTGTTTGGCTAAGTAAAAGTCACGATAACGAATGTTAACGAGCTTCACCAAACAATATACACAATACAAACAAACGTTATCTTAAAATTTTTACTCTAACCTAACACTAAAAAAACTTAACTTTTAGATGTATTCGTGTTGTATCCTATTGTGTACAAGCATCGGAATTTGATTCGGCTTTCTTTCGAAAGTCTGAACTGCCTACGTCACAACTGCAAATTTATGAATACCTATTCCTAAAAAGCACCCCCATTTACACACAAAAAAAATGGTTGGGCCAGGAAAAAATATATCGCAAAACTTTAAATACTGTTTCCGTACTTAATTTACTTTTATATAAGCTTAGTTAATACACACATATTCCATCTTATTTCACGTCAAATTTATTTTTATAATAAAGTGAATCTCTACTTTAAAAGAAAAAAAGTCAAATATATTTAGATGTTAGAAGGGGGATCAGTTTCTATATATAAATTTAACGTAAACTGATCACCCACCTTTTGGTCATATTGTACACAGATTGCTTTTTAAAATTTGTTATGGTAAAAATACAGGAGATCGGTTTACATTAAACTGAACCCCCCTTGTAAAATCGAAAACATTTTTTTTTATTTCTAAAAAACACGGAATTCTCTATCAACCTGATAATTAATTGTACATAGAAAAAAAATAGTCAGTAAAGAAGTTGGGAAAACAGGTTGCGGACAAGCGCCCTTTCCGCTAAAAAAAAAATAATAAATAAAAGATGCTGTAAAAATTGGATTTAACTTGAAAATTTCTTTTTTTGCAGATATTTTTTAGTAGTTAAATCAGTATTTTATTTAATTCCTCGGCAACGTCGGGAGTCAGGTCCTGCTAGTGTATTGTATTTTTATGCTCAATCCAAGTAGGCGTAGTGTACTATATATTCTGTTGTCATTATACTACCCTCTAAGGCATTACCTCCTCCATTTTAAGAGAGAGGGGGTCTGTGTAGTATATGTCTTCTGGTGTTGATACCATCCTTACAGGATTTATATATTTTTAGGGGTAGTGCAAGATCGGTCCTGTTTTCATGAGACTATACTCCCAATAATTACCTTTGGGGGGGGGGGGTGTAGTTCAGTATGTGGTTGTTCGTCATGGTACAGCGATCCTAAGTTTATTTCAATAATAAATCTAACAATTTCATGTAATGGTTAATACTAAAAAGATTTATGAGTTTCATTATTAGATTTTACTTCATATTTTTTTTCATAATGAAATGTAATACATTTGAAATGGAAATGAAAACATGTAAAAAAAATAACACCAAAAATGCGTTCATTCAATAGTTAGCATTTGTTTTTCTTTTTAATAGAATTACAAAAAAACTGTCTGCATCAAGAATTTTAAAAATATACTTTAGTTTTTTAGAGGGGACCGACCTTATTGAAGAAGAAATGATAACAAATTAATAACATACTAATTCTTTTCTCAGTGGTTAATGGTTATCTCTATCTTTATACATTTAAGCATGTAAATTTGTATCACACAGTTCACTCCTAAACTAATTAACTGATCATTATAAAATTTAAAACACAGCTACTAGACCAACGGGGTCTTAATGTGGTCGGCATTAAGTTTAATTTAGTTCTATACAAAGAGTTGTGAAAAGGGTGGGGAGTTGTCCGTAAAAATTCAGAAAACTGCGATTTTTGTGAAATTTTTACATGTATTAGACATCAATCAGTAAATAGTCCCGAATTTCAGTTAATTTAGGGTATTTTGAAGATTTTTAAAATCACAAACTCACATTAAAAAATCAGCATCCTTAGAGCAGTCTATCAGGCCATCACGTTTTTTTTTCTACAGAACGATTCAAATTTTGGATTTTACCTCAGAATATTATCTCTGGATTGCCAACGGATATCATAATGAAGCAATGTGATGCAATCTCATTTTTCCGACACTTTAAGGCAATATGTTGTCTTAATACAGGTCTGTCGTTGCTCAAGAAATCTTACAATGACAGCGTTAACTGTTTGTATAGCATCATTTAGAAGTGCATGGCGGTTTGGTTGCCGACGACAGGAAGCAAAGGTAGCACTATGCAACCAAAAATGAATTTCTATGACATCAAGGTTCTCGGTTTTAATTTGAGTAACAAAACCCAAATGACAAATCATTATTGTTGTAACTCCATCAGTGGACACGACTAAACACTTCTTCCAATCAAGACCATATTTCTTGAGAAAACTTAAAGGTATTGTTGCACCTTGTGACTTATACTAAAACGGCTTTTTCGTCGGCATCTTCTTGGCTGTTTATGTAAACAGCTGGAAGATGATGAATACCTTAGCAAATCATATTGCGAGACAACAGGCGACAATTTACAATAATGAATGGAGAAAATCGTTAAGGTCGTCAACGCAAACTCAAACAGAAAATCTGCACATTTTTGGCAAATGAAAAATAAATATTTGTTTACCTTTACCCTAATTTTACGCTAAGTGTGTCGGTCTGATACATGAAAATAATTTATAGAAACAATAGAAGATAATAATGAAAAATAAATATTTGTTTACCTTTACCCTAATTAAACGCTAAGTGTGTCGGTCTGATACATGAAAATAATTTATAGAAACAATAGAAGATAATAATAAAAAACCCGTGAAATTTTTTTTCTTGTAAAAAAATTATAACAATTTTTCCATTATGGTTTCGGTAAATTTATAGAAATCTCGAGTGGTGAGATTCGGTGGCCAACAAATGCGTGCTCACTTTACGTATAACTTATATAGGAAAGTGATCCCCCACCCCTCCTAACATCTAAAATAATAAAAAATTTCATTTTTTTTTTTCATAGCGGATATTTGTTATGGATGGCTGTTTACATGTAATTTGCCAAAAAAAGTAGAAACTTTTTTTTTTAGGGGTCGAAACACGAGGTGAGATTCGGTGGCCAAGAAATGGGGTGCTCACTTTACGTATAACTTATTATAGGAAAGTGACCCCCCCTCCTAAAATAATAAAAATTTTCATAATTTTTTTTCATAGCGGATATTTGTTGAGGCTGTTTACATGTAATTTGCCCCAAAAAGTAGGATATTTTTTTTTTAGGGGTCGAAATACGAAAAGTGCACTTCTATAAATTTACCATGTTTTCTTCGTAAAAAAAGTATTTCTCTATAAAAAAGTTACCTACGTTTACTAATTTTTCTTGCTTTAAATTTAGTTAAATAATATTTCCCTACGTTTACTGATTTTTCTTGCTTTAAATGTTGTTAAATTATATTTGTTCTGTTTCATAGAACCGCCTCGTTTTTATTTTGACACCAAGTCGTTATCATTCGGCATCGTCCAGCTGTTTACGGACACAGTCGAAAATACTGGCGAAAAGTCGGTTTTAGCATGGATCACAAATTGTACAAGTATTAACTTAAAAACATATAAACAATAGCTTCGCCGGAAAAGAAATCTCTACAAAATATCATTTTCACTCTGTAACTAAAAAACATCAATTTAAAAGCGCCAAAATTATTCAATGACTCATCAGTTGGATAAGAAAAGTGTCTTGCCTTTTTAAGTGTCAAAATTAGCTGAGTTAAAATACCTTCTGAAATAAAACCAATTCTATGTTTAATAATATTGTCAATAATGTTTTAACTTTCTTGCTAATATTTATTTTCTCACTGACACAACCTTTTCTCGGATGTAATGGAGATTTTCCTCTTTCATCTACATAACCTCAGGAGGTGGAAATAATTTCTTTCAGTTTTGATAAACACAAAGAATATCCCCCTTTTCTTAATAGTTTTGTGAGTACAATAAGAATTAATCTACGAATACACAGATTAAAAAGAGAGGGTGGATTAGTTTACTTTTCGAAGTAAAACTCATCTGTCATATTTTCATTGTGTAAAACTTTACTCGCGTATTTAAGTTTTCTTTATTTGTAAGTTTTACATCGATTAGTCGTCTCGGTTCTTACAGTAAGATTAACGTGGTGTGAGGTTGATGGCTGCAGGGGCCAATCACTGATTTGGCGCCCCCCCCCCCCGGATATGAGCGACCAAGTCGCGAAAAAATGCAGCTGGGGGTCTGGGGGGCGCTGGAAGCCCCCCAGCGGGGTACGGAGCGGAGCCCCAGAAAATTTGGCCATTTTAAGGCCTCCAGATGATGCATTTTAAGGCCTCCAGTTGATGCATTTTTTAGCACTAAAATGCATTACTTTATGTTAAAGAATTGCCTTTCTCTCGAGTTTTTGGGGGGCATTATGGAACAAAAATCATCTTTGGGGGGTGGGGACAATTAAGGTCTTTATTTTAAATTTTCTTGGGACTCCTACAAAGGGTGCGCCCCCTAAAACCCCATTTTGGCGTCCCCCCCCCCCAGAAACCTTGGCTGGGGGGCCTGCCCCCCGCCCCCCCCTGCCACCATGCTACTGATCACAACAGTAAGAAATCAATTGTTACCAATGACTTAGTACTTCAGCTTGACACCAAACCTCAGATTCAAATGAAATTAGAAGTTTTAGTTTGAAAATAAGTATAGATATTTAATTTTGTAACATTAAAGTCATACTTACTTTCTTGAGAAACGGCAGACCTGTAATGGGACTACATAAGCCCAGTCGCAAAATAAGTTCGTCAGATCAAGCTTTAAATTCTCACTCTAATCTGAAGTCGACAGAATAAAATTGCGCTGAGTAGAGCCAACAACCTGCTAACCAGATAAACTCAAAGTTCCGTTGCCCCTAGTCCTTTTTTGCGCTTAATATATATATATATATATATATATATATATATATATATATATATATAATATTATAATATAAAACCTGTAGTAGTATAACTGCGGTAATGGTCCTTTGAAGAGAAGAATTATCTTTGAAAACTCATGAGCTAAGGACTTAAGGATACTTTGCTTGAACTTTGAATTCTAATAAAATTTGATTGACACCTTATTTTATTACTTCATTTTATATTATAATATTAATGCTCTATCCAGTATAGTGAGCTTCAGTTTTTTATCCGGATGTTTCACTAATTATAAGATATTAGTTGACGCTTATATCTTTTGTTGGATTGCTTCATATATATATATATATATATATATATATATATATATATATATATATATATATATATATATATAGAGAGAGAGAGAGAGAGAGAGAGAGAGAGAGAGAGGGAGAGATAGAGAGAGAGGGAGAGAAGGAGAGAACAACTATCATTTGGGATGAATGACATAGCAAAATAATCAATATTCAATTTCAGACATTAAACTGACTGCTCTTATCTAAAGTTGCCAAAAATTCTGATGAATCTCAAACTGCTTTCTGAACATGAACTGTTTTTAAAGACGATCACTTGCTCCTTATCATAGTATAAATTATTGCTCCTTATCATAGTATAAATTATTGCTCCTTATCATAGTATAAATTATTGCTCCTTATCATAGTATAAATTATTGCTCCATAGCATAGTATACATTCTTTTATTTACACCACTATTATTAGCTACATATGTGCTTACATCTTTTAGCTGTAGTTTCATTCGAAATCCAGCTTTTTTAGACATTTCAATGAACTGACATCGTTAAATCTGGCTCCTAATGAATTGAAAAGAAAGCATTTCAAGATAATTCATATTTGAGATTCTAGTTAAACCTAGTTGTACATTCCCAGCATTGTCCGGGAGTCTTTTTAGCTTCATGTGTTACGATTTCTTCCACTTAAATCACATAAATACTTTTGAGTTTCTTTTTAGCTTCATGTGTTACGAGTTCTTCCACTTAAATCACATAAATACTTTTGAGTTTCTTTTTAGCTTCATGTGTTACGATTTCTTCCACTTAAATCACATAAATACTTTTGAGTTTCTTTTTAGCTTCATGTGTTACGATTTTTTCAACTTAAATCGCAGAAATACTTTTGAGTTTCTTTTTAACTTCATGTGTTACGATTTCTTCCACTTAAATCACATAAATACTTTTGAGTTTCTTTGTAGCTTCATGTGTTACGATTTTTTCCACTTAAATCACATAAATACTTTTGAGTTTCTTTTTAGCTTCATGTGTTACGATTTCTTCCACTTAAATCACATAAATACTTTTGAGTTTCTTTTTAGCTTCATGTGTTACGATTTCTTCCACTTAAATCACATAAATACTTTTGCGTTTCTTTTTAGCTTCATGTTTTACGATTTCTTCCACTTAAATCACATAAATACATTTTAGTTTCGTTTTAGCTTCATGGTTTACCTTTTGTTCCACTTAAATAACATAAATATTTTGCGTTTCTTTTTAGCGTCATGTGTTACGATTTATTCCACTTAAATCACAAATACATTTGCGTTTCTTTTTAGCTTAATGTGTTACGATTTCTTCCACTTAAATCACATAAATATTTTTGAGTTTCTTTTTAGCTTCATGTGTTACGATTTCTTCCACTTAAATCACATAAAAAAATTTGAGTTTCTTTTTAGCTTCATGTGTTACGATTTCTTCCACTTAAATCACATAAAAACTTTTGAGTTTCTGTTTAGCTTCATGTGTTACGATTTCTTCCACTTAAATCACATAAATACTTTTGAGTTTCTTTTTAGCTTCATGTGTTACGATTTCTTCCACTTAAATCACATAAATACATTTTAGTTACGTTTTAGCTTTATGGTTTACCTTATCTTTCACTTAAATCACATAAATATTTTGCGTTTCTGTTTAGCTAAATGTGTTACGATTTATTCCACTAAAATCACATAAATACATTTGCGTTTCTTTTTAGCTTCATGTGTTACGATTTCTTCCACTAAAATAACATAAATACATTTGTGTTTCTTTTTAGGTTCATGTGTTACGATTTCTTCCACTTAAATCACATAAATACTTTTAGTTTCTTTTTAGCTTCATGTGTTACGATTTCTTCCACTTAAATCACATAAATACTTTTGAGTTTCTTTTTAGCTTCATGTGTTACGATTTCTGCCACTAAAATAACATAAATACATTTGCGTTTCTTTTTAGCTTAATGTGTTACGATTTCTTCCGCTTAAATACCATAAATACTTTTGCGTTTCTTTTAAGCTTCATGTGTTACGATTTCTTCCACTTAAATCACACAAATACTTTTGAGTTTCTTTTTAGCTTCATGTGTTACGATTTCTTCCACTTAAATCACATAAATACATTTGCGTTTCTTTTTAGCTTCATGTGTTACGATTTCTTCCACTTAAATCACATAAAAAAAATTTGAGTTTCTTTTTAGCTTGATGTGTTACGATTTCTTCCACTTAAATCACATAAAAACTTTTGAGTTTCTGTTTAGCTTCATGTGTTACGATTTCTTCCACTTAAATCACATAAATACTTTTGAGTTTCTTTTTAGCTTCATGTGTTACGATTTTTTCCACTTTAATCACATAAATACTTTTGAGTTTTTTTTTAGCTTCATGTGTTACGATTTCTTCCACTTAAATCACATAAATACTTTTGAGTTTCTTTTTAGCTTCATGTGTTACGATTTCTTCCACTTAAATCACATAAATACTTTTGAGTTTCTTTTTAGCTTCATGTGTTACGATTTCTTCCACTTAAATCACATAAATACTTTTGAGTTTCTTTTTAGCTTCATGTGTTACGATTTCTTCCACTTAAATCACATAAATACTTTTTAGTTTCGTTTTAGCTTCATGTGTTACGATTTCTTCCACTTAAATCACATAAATACTTTTGAGTTTCTTTTTAGGTTCATGTGTTACGATTTCTTCCACTTAAATCACATAAATACTTTTAGTTTCTTTTTAGCTTCATGTGTTACGATTTCCTCCACTTAAATCACATAAATACTTTTGAGGTTCTTTTTAGCTTTATGTGTTACGATTTCTTCCACTAAAATAACATAAATACATTTGCGTTTCTTTTTAGCTTCATGTGTTACGATTTCTTTCGCTTAAATCACATAAATACTTTTGCGTTTCTTTTTAGCTTCATGTGTTACAATTTCTTCCACTTAAATCACATAAATACTTTTGAGTTTCTTTTTAGCTTCATGTGTTACGATTTCTTCCACTTAAATCACAGAAATACATTTGCGTTTCTTTTTAGCTTCATGTGTTACGATTTCTTCCACTTAAATCACATAAAAAATTTAAGGTTTCTTTTTAGCTTCATGTGTTACGATTTCTTCCACTTAAATCACATAAAAACTTTTGAGTTTCTTTTTAGCTTTATGTGTTACGATTTCTTCCTCTTAAATCACATAAATACTTTTGAGTTTCTTTTTAGCTTCATGTGTTACGATTTCTTCCACTTAAATCACATAAATACATATGAGTTTCTTTTTAGCTTCATGTGTTACGATTTCTTCCACTTAAATCACATAAATACTTTTTAGTTTCGTTTTAGCTTCACGGTTTACGTTTTGTTCCACTTAAATCACATGAATACATTTGCGTTTTTTTTTAGCTTGATGTGTTACGATTTCTTCCACTTAAATCACATAAATCATTTTGAGTTTCTTTTTAGCTTCATGTGTTACGATTTCTTCCACTTAAATCACATAAATACATTTTAGTTTCGTTTTAGCTTCATGGTTTACCTTATCTTTCACTTAAATCACATAAATATTTTGCGTTTCTGTTTAGCTTCATGTGTTACGATTTATTCCACTAAAATCACATAAATACATTTGCGTTTCTTTTTAGCTTCATGTGTTACGATTTCTTCCACTAAAATAACATAAATACATTTGCGTTTCTTTTTAGGTTCATGTGTTACGATTTCTTCCACTTAAATCACATAAATACTTTTAGTTTCTTTTTAGCTTCATGTGTTACGATTTCTTCCACTTAAATCACATAAATACTTTTGAGTTTCTTTTTAGCTTCATGTGTTACGATTTCTGCCACTAAAATAACATAAATACATTTGCGTTTCTTTTTAGCTTAATGTGTTACGATTTCTTCCGCTTAAATACCATAAATACTTTTGCGTTTCTTTTTAGCGTCATGTGTTACGATGTATTCCACTTAAATCACAAATACATTTGCGTTTCTTTTTAGCTTAATGTGTTACGATTTCTTCCACTTAAATCACATAAATACTTTTGAGTTTCTTTTTAGCTTCATGTGTTACGATTTCTTTCCACTTAAATCACATACAAAAATTTGAGTTTCTTTTTAGCTTGATGTGTTACGATTTCTTCCACTTAAATCACATAAAAACTTTTGAGTTTCTGTTTAGCTTCATGTGTTACGATTTCTTCCACTTAAATCACATAAATACTTTTGAGTTTCTTTTTAGCTTCATGTGTTACGATTTCTTCCACTTAAATCACATAAATACATTTTAGTTACGTTTTAGCTTTATGGTTTACCTTATTTTTCACTTAAATCACATAAATATTTTGCGTTTCTGTTTAGCTAAATGTGTTACGATTTATTCCACTAAAATCACATAAATACTTTTAGTTTCTTTTTAGCTTCATGTGTTACGATTTCTTCCACTTAAATCACACAAATACTTTTGAGTTTCTTTTTAGCTTCATGTGTTACGATTTCTGCCACTAAAATAACATAAATACATTTGCGTTTCTTTTTAGCTTGATGTGTTACGATTTCTTCCGCTTAAATACCATAAATACTTTTGCGTTTCTTTTAAGCTTCATGTGTTACGATTTCTTCCACTTAAATCACACAAATACTTTTGAGTTTCTTTTTAGCTTCATGTGTTACGATTTCTTCCACTTAAATCACATAAATACATTTGCGTTTCTTTTTAGCTTCATGTGTTACGATTTCTTCCACTTAAATCACATAAAAAAATTTGAGTTTCTTTTTAGCTTGATGTGTTACGATTTCTTCCACTTAAATCACATAAAAACTTTTGAGTTTCTGTTTAGCTTCATGTGTTACGATTTCTTCCACTTAAATCACATAAATACTTTTGAGTTTCTTTTTAGCTTCATGTGTTACGATTTTTTCCACTAAAATCACATAAATACATATGAGTTTCTTTTTAGCTTCATGTGTTACGATTTCTTTCACTTAAATCACATAAATACTTTTTAGTTTCGTTTTAGCTTCACGGTTTACGTTTTGTTCCACTTAAATCACATGAATACATTTGCGTTTTTTTTTAGCTTGATGTGTTACGATTTCTTCCACTTAAATCACATAAATACTTTTGAGTTTCTTTTTAGCTTCATGTGTTACGATTTCTTCCACTTAAATCACATAAATACATTTTAGTTTCGTTTTAGCTTCATGGTTTACCTTATCTTTCACTTAAATCACATAAATATTTTGCGTTTCTGTTTAGCTTCATGTGTTACGATTTATTCCACTAAAATCACATAAATACATTTGCGTTTCTTTTTAGCTTCATGTGTTACGATTTCTTCCACTAAAATAACATAAATACATTTGAGTTTCTTTTTAGGTTCATGTGTTACGATTTCTTCCACTTAAATCACATAAATACTTTTAGTTTCTTTTTAGCTTCATGTGTTACGATTTCTTCCACTTAAATCACATAAATACTTTTGAGTTTCTTTTTAGCTTCATGTGTTACGATTTCTGCCACTAAAATAACATAAATACATTTGCGTTTCTTTTTAGCTTAATGTGTTACGATTTCTTCCGCTTAAATACCATAAATACTTTTGCGTTTCTTTTAAGCTTCATGTGTTACGATTTCTTCCACTTAAATCACACAAATACTTTTGAGTTTCTTTTTAGCTTCATGTGTTACGATTTCTTCCACTTAAATCACATAAATACATTTGCGTTTCTTTTTAGCTTCATGTGTTACGATTTCTTCCACTTAAATCACATAAAAAAATTTGAGTTCCTTTTTTAGCTTGATGTGTTACGATTTCTTCCACTTAAATCACATAAAAACTTTTGAGTTTCTGTTTAGCTTCATGTGTTACGATTTCTTCCACTTAAATCACATAAATACTTTTTAGTTTCGTTTTAGCTTCATGTGTTACGATTTCTTCCACTTAAATCACATAAATACTTTTGAGTTTCTTTTTAGCTTCATGTGTTACGATTTCTTCCACTTAAATCACATAAATACTTTTGAGTTTCTTTTTAGCTTCATGTGTTACGATTTCTTCCACTTAAATCACATAAATACTTTTTAGTTTCGTTTTAGCTTCATGTGTTACGATTTCTTCCACTTAAATCACATAAATACTTTTGAGTTTCTTTTTAGGTTCATGTGTTACGATTTCTTCCACTTAAATCACATAAATACTTTTAGTTTCTTTTTAGCTTCATGTGTTACGATTTCCTCCACTTAAATCACATAAATACTTTTGAGGTTCTTTTTAGCTTTATGTGTTACGATTTCTTCCACTAAAATAACATAAATACATTTGCGTTTCTTTTTAGCTTCATGTGTTACGATTTCTTTCGCTTAAATCACATAAATACTTTTGCGTTTCTTTTTAGCTTCATGTGTTACAATTTCTTCCACTTAAATCACATAAATACTTTTGAGTTTCTTTTTAGCTTCATGTGTTACGATTTCTTCCACTTAAATCACAGAAATACATTTGCGTTTCTTTTTAGCTTCATGTGTTACGATTTCTTCCACTTAAATCACATAAAAAATTTAAGGTTTCTTTTTAGCTTCATGTGTTACGATTTCTTCCACTTAAATCACATAAAAACTTTTGAGTTTCTTTTTAGCTTTATGTGTTACGATTTCTTCCTCTTAAATCACATAAATACTTTTGAGTTTCTTTTTAGCTTCATGTGTTACGATTTCTTCCACTTAAATCACATAAATACATATGAGTTTCTTTTTAGCTTCATGTGTTACGATTTCTTCCACTTAAATCACATAAATACTTTTTAGTTTCGTTTTAGCTTCACGGTTTACGTTTTGTTCCACTTAAATCACATGAATACATTTGCGTTTTTTTTTAGCTTGATGTGTTACGATTTCTTCCACTTAAATCACATAAATCATTTTGAGTTTCTTTTTAGCTTCATGTGTTACGATTTCTTCCACTTAAATCACATAAATACATTTTAGTTTCGTTTTAGCTTCATGGTTTACCTTATCTTTCACTTAAATCACATAAATATTTTGCGTTTCTGTTTAGCTTCATGTGTTACGATTTATTCCACTAAAATCACATAAATACATTTGCGTTTCTTTTTAGCTTCATGTGTTACGATTTCTTCCACTAAAATAACATAAATACATTTGCGTTTCTTTTTAGGTTCATGTGTTACGATTTCTTCCACTTAAATCACATAAATACTTTTAGTTTCTTTTTAGCTTCATGTGTTACGATTTCTTCCACTTAAATCACATAAATACTTTTGAGTTTCTTTTTAGCTTCATGTGTTACGATTTCTGCCACTAAAATAACATAAATACATTTGCGTTTCTTTTTAGCTTAATGTGTTACGATTTCTTCCGCTTAAATACCATAAATACTTTTGCGTTTCTTTTTAGCGTCATGTGTTACGATGTATTCCACTTAAATCACAAATACATTTGCGTTTCTTTTTAGCTTAATGTGTTACGATTTCTTCCACTTAAATCACATAAATACTTTTGAGTTTCTTTTTAGCTTCATGTGTTACGATTTCTTTCCACTTAAATCACATACAAAAATTTGAGTTTCTTTTTAGCTTGATGTGTTACGATTTCTTCCACTTAAATCACATAAAAACTTTTGAGTTTCTGTTTAGCTTCATGTGTTACGATTTCTTCCACTTAAATCACATAAATACTTTTGAGTTTCTTTTTAGCTTCATGTGTTACGATTTCTTCCACTTAAATCACATAAATACATTTTAGTTACGTTTTAGCTTTATGGTTTACCTTATTTTTCACTTAAATCACATAAATATTTTGCGTTTCTGTTTAGCTAAATGTGTTACGATTTATTCCACTAAAATCACATAAATACTTTTAGTTTCTTTTTAGCTTCATGTGTTACGATTTCTTCCACTTAAATCACACAAATACTTTTGAGTTTCTTTTTAGCTTCATGTGTTACGATTTCTGCCACTAAAATAACATAAATACATTTGCGTTTCTTTTTAGCTTGATGTGTTACGATTTCTTCCGCTTAAATACCATAAATACTTTTGCGTTTCTTTTAAGCTTCATGTGTTACGATTTCTTCCACTTAAATCACACAAATACTTTTGAGTTTCTTTTTAGCTTCATGTGTTACGATTTCTTCCACTTAAATCACATAAATACATTTGCGTTTCTTTTTAGCTTCATGTGTTACGATTTCTTCCACTTAAATCACATAAAAAAATTTGAGTTTCTTTTTAGCTTGATGTGTTACGATTTCTTCCACTTAAATCACATAAAAACTTTTGAGTTTCTGTTTAGCTTCATGTGTTACGATTTCTTCCACTTAAATCACATAAATACTTTTGAGTTTCTTTTTAGCTTCATGTGTTACGATTTTTTCCACTAAAATCACATAAATACATATGAGTTTCTTTTTAGCTTCATGTGTTACGATTTCTTTCACTTAAATCACATAAATACTTTTTAGTTTCGTTTTAGCTTCACGGTTTACGTTTTGTTCCACTTAAATCACATGAATACATTTGCGTTTTTTTTTAGCTTGATGTGTTACGATTTCTTCCACTTAAATCACATAAATACTTTTGAGTTTCTTTTTAGCTTCATGTGTTACGATTTCTTCCACTTAAATCACATAAATACATTTTAGTTTCGTTTTAGCTTCATGGTTTACCTTATCTTTCACTTAAATCACATAAATATTTTGCGTTTCTGTTTAGCTTCATGTGTTACGATTTATTCCACTAAAATCACATAAATACATTTGCGTTTCTTTTTAGCTTCATGTGTTACGATTTCTTCCACTAAAATAACATAAATACATTTGAGTTTCTTTTTAGGTTCATGTGTTACGATTTCTTCCACTTAAATCACATAAATACTTTTAGTTTCTTTTTAGCTTCATGTGTTACGATTTCTTCCACTTAAATCACATAAATACTTTTGAGTTTCTTTTTAGCTTCATGTGTTACGATTTCTGCCACTAAAATAACATAAATACATTTGCGTTTCTTTTTAGCTTAATGTGTTACGATTTCTTCCGCTTAAATACCATAAATACTTTTGCGTTTCTTTTAAGCTTCATGTGTTACGATTTCTTCCACTTAAATCACACAAATACTTTTGAGTTTCTTTTTAGCTTCATGTGTTACGATTTCTTCCACTTAAATCACATAAATACATTTGCGTTTCTTTTTAGCTTCATGTGTTACGATTTCTTCCACTTAAATCACATAAAAAAATTTGAGTTCCTTTTTTAGCTTGATGTGTTACGATTTCTTCCACTTAAATCACATAAAAACTTTTGAGTTTCTGTTTAGCTTCATGTGTTACGATTTCTTCCACTTAAATCACATAAATACTTTTGAGTTTCTTTTTAGCTTCATGTGTTACGATTTTTTCCACTAAAATCACATAAATACATATGAGTTTCTTTTTAGCTTCATGTGTTACGATTTCTTCCACTTAAATCACATAAATACTTTTTAGTTTCGTTTTAGCTTCACGGTTTACGTTTTGTTCCACTTAAATCACATGAATACATTTGCGTTTTTTTTTAGCTTGATGTGTTACGATTTCTTCCACTTAAATCACATAAATACTTTTGAGTTTCTTTTTAGCTTCATGTGTTACGATTTCTTCCACTTAAATCACATAAATACATTTTAGTTTCGTTTTAGCTTCATGGTTTACCTTATCTTTCACTTAAATCACATAAATATTTTGCGTTTCTGTTTAGCTTCATGTGTTACGATTTATTCCACTAAAATCACATAAATACATTTGCGTTTCTTTTTAGCTTCATGTGTTACGATTTCTTCCACTAAAATAACATAAATACATTTGAGTTTCTTTTTAGGTTCATGTGTTACGATTTCTTCCACTTAAATCACATAAATACTTTTAGTTTCTTTTTAGCTTCATGTGTTACGATTTCTTCCACTTAAATCACATAAATACATTTTAGTTTCTTTTTAGCTTCATGTGTTACGATTTCTGCCACTAAAATAACATAAATACATTTGCGTTTCTTTTTAGCTTAATGTGTTACGATTTCTTCCGCTTAAATACCATAAATACCTTTGCGTTTCTTTTAAGCTTCATGTGTTACGATTTCTTCCACTTAAATCACACAAATACTTTTGAGTTTCTTTTTAGCTTCATGTGTTACGATTTCTTCCACTTAAATCACATAAATACATTTGCGTTTCTTTTTAGCTTCATGTGTTACGATTTCTTTCCACTTAAATCACATAAAAAAATTTGAGTTTCTTTTTAGCTTGATGTGTTACGATTTCTTCCACTTAAATCACATAAAAACTTTTGAGTTTCTGTTTAGCTTCATGTGTTACGATTTCTTCCACTTAAATCACATAAATACTTTTGAGTTTCTTTTTAGCTTCATGTGTTACGATTTTTTCCACTTTAATCACATAAATACTTTTGAGTTTTTTTTTAGCTTCATGTGTGACGATTTCTTCCACTTAAATCACATAAATACTTTTGAGTTTCTTTTTAGCTTCATGTGTTACGATTTCTTCCACTTAAATCACATAAATACTTTTGAGTTTCTTTTTAGCTTCATGTGTTACGATTTCTTCCACTTAAATCACATAAATACTTTTGAGTTTCTTTTTAGCTTCATGTGTTACGATTTCTTCCACTTAAATCACATAAATACTTTTTAGTATCGTTTTAGCTTCATGTGTTACGATTTCTTCCACTTAAATCACATAAATACATTTGAGTTTCTTTTTAGGTTCATGTGTTACGATTTCTTCCACTTAAATCACATAAATACTTTTAGTTTCTTTTTAGCTTCATGTGTTACGATTTCCTCCACTTAAATCACATAAATACTTTTGAGTTTCTTTTTAGCTTTATGTGTTACGATTTCTTCCACTAAAATAACATAAATACATTTGCGTTTCTTTTTAGCTTCATGTGTTACGATTTCTTTCGCTTAAATCACATAAATACTTTTGCGTTTCTTTTTAGCTTCATGTGTTACAATTTCTTCCACTTAAATCACATAAATACTTTTGAGTTTCTTTTTAGCTTCATGTGTTACGATTTCTTCCACTTAAATCACAGAAATACATTTGCGTTTCTTTTTAGCTTCATGTGTTACGATTTCTTCCACTTAAATCACATAAAAAATTTAAGGTTTCTTTTTAGCTTCATGTGTTACGATTTCTTCCACTTAAATCACATAAAAACTTTTGAGTTTCTTTTTAGCTTTATGTGTTACGATTTCTTCCTCTTAAATCACATAAATACTTTTGAGTTTCTTTTTAGCTTCATGTGTTACGATTTCTTCCACTTAAATCACATAAATACATATGAGTTTCTTTTTAGCTTCATGTGTTACGATTTCTTCCACTTAAATCACATAAATACTTTTTAGTTTCGTTTTAGCTTCACGGTTTACGTTTTGTTCCACTTAAATCACATGAATACATTTGCGTTTTTTTTTAGCTTGATGTGATACGATTTCTTCCACTTAAATCACATAAATACTTTTGAGTTTCTTTTTAGCTTCATGTGTTACGATTTCTTCCACTTAAATCACATAAATACATTTTAGATTCGTTTTAGCTTCATGGTTTACCTTATCTTTCACTTAAATCACATAAATATTTTGCGTTTCTGTTTAGCTTCATGTGTTACGATTTATTCCACTAAAATCACATAAATACATTTGCGTTTCTTTTTAGCTTCATGTGTTACGATTTCTTCCACTTAAATCACATAAATACTTTTAGTTTCTTTTTAGCTTCATGTGTTACGATTTCTTCCACTTAAATCACATAAATACTTTTGAGTTTCTTTTTAGCTTCATGTGTTACGATTTCTGCCACTAAAATAACATAAATACATTTGCGTTTCTTTTTAGCTTAATGTGTTACGATTTCTTCCGCTTAAATACCATAAATACTTTTGCGTTTCTTTTAAGCTTCATGTGTTACGATTTCTTCCACTTAAATCACACAAATACTTTTGAGTTTCTTTTTAGCTTCATGTGTTACGATTTCTTCCACTTAAATCACATAAATACTTTTGAGTTTCTTTTTAGCTTCATGTGTTACGATCTTTTCCACTTTAATCACATAAATACTTTTGAGTTTTTTTTTAGCTTCATGTGTTACGATTTCTTCCACTTAAATCACATAAATACTTTTGAGTTTTTTTTTAGCTTCATGTGTTACGATTTCTTCCACTTAAATCACATAAATACTTTTGAGTTTCTTTTTAGCTTCATGTGTTACGATTTTTTCCACTTTAATCACATAAATACTTTTGAGTTTTTTTTTAGCTTCATGTGTGACGATTTCTTCCACTTAAATCACATAAATACTTTTGAGTTTCTTTTTAGCTTCATGTGTTACGATTTCTTCTACTTAAATCACATAAATACTTTTGAGTTTCTTTTTAGCTTCATGTGTTACGATTTCTTCCACTTAAATCACATAAATACTTTTGAGTTTCTTTTTAGCTTCATGTGTTACGATTTCTTCCACTTAAATCACATAAATACTTTTTAGTTTCGTTTTAGCTTCATGTGTTACGATTTCTTCCACTTAAATCACATAAATACTTTTGAGTTTCTTTTTAGGTTCATGTGTTACGATTTCTTCCATTTAAATCACATAAATACTTTTAGTTTCTTTTTAGCTTCATGTGTTACGATTTCCTCCACTTAAATCACATAAATACTTTTGAGTTTCTTTTTAGCTTTATGTGTTACGATTTCTTCCACTAAAATAACATAAATACATTTGCGTTTCTTTTTAGCTTCATGTGTTACGATTTCTTTCGCTTAAATCACATAAATACTTTTGCGTTTCTGTTTAGCTTCATGTGTTACAATTTCTTCCACTTAAATCACATAAATACTTTTGAGTTTCTTTTTAGCTTCATGTGTTACGATTTCTTCCACTTAAATCACAGAAATACATTTGCGTTCCTTTTTAGCTTCATGTGTTACGATTTCTTCCACTTAAATCACATAAAAAATTTAAGGTTTCTTTTTAGCTTCATGTGTTACGATTTCTTCCACTTAAATCACATAAAAACTTTTGAGTTTCTTTTTAGCTTTATGTGTTACGATTTCTTCCTCTTAAATCACATAAATACTTTTGAGTTTCTTTTTAGCTTCATGTGTTACGATTTCTTCCACTTAAATCACATAAATACATATGAGTTTCTTTTTAGCTTCATGTGTTACGATTTCTTCCACTTAAATCACATAAATACTTTTTAGTTTCGTTTTAGCTTCACGGTTTACGTTTTGTTCCACTTAAATCACATGAATACATTTGCGTTTTTTTTAGCTTGATGTGTTACGATTTCTTCCACTTAAATCACATAAATACTTTTGAGTTTCTTTTTAGCTTCATGTGTTACGATTTCTTCCACTTAAATCACATAAATACATTTTAGTTTCGTTTTAGCTTCATGGTTTACCTTATCTTTCACTTAAATCACATAAATATTTTGCGTTTCTGTTTAGCTTCATGTGTTACGATTTATTCCACTAAAATAACATAAATACATTTGCGTTTCTTTTTAGGTTCATGTGTTACGATTTCTTCCACTAAAATAACATAAATACATTTGCGTTTCTTTTTAGGTTCATGTGTTACGATTTCTTCCACTTAAATCACATAAATACTTTTAGTTTCTTTTTAGCTTCATGTGTTACGATTTCTTCCACTTAAATCACATAAATACTTTTAGTTTCTTTTTAGCTTCATGTGTTACGATTTCTTCCACTTAAATCACATAAATACTTTTGAGTTTCTTTTTAGCTTCATGTGTTACGATTTCTTCCACTAAAATAACATAAATACATTTGAGTTTCTTTTTAGGTTCATGTGTTACGATTTCTTCCACTTAAATCACATAAATACTTTTAGTTTCTTTTTAGCTTCATGTGTTACGATTTCTTCCACTTAAATCACATAAATACTTTTGAGTTTCTTTTTAGCTTCATGTGTTACGATTTCTGCCACTAAAATAACATAAATACATTTGCGTTTCTTTTTAGCTTAATGTGTTACGATTTCTTCCGCTTAAATACTATAAATACTTTTGCGTTTCTTTTAAGCTTCATGTGTTACGATTTCTTCCACTTAAATCACACAAATACTTTTGAGTTTCTTTTTAGCTTCATGTGTTACGATTTCTTCCATATAAATCACATAAATACATTTGCGTTTCTTTTTAGCTTCATGTGTTACGATTTCTTCCACTTAAATCACATAAATACTTTTGAGTTTCTTTTTAGCTTTATGTGTTACGATTTCTTCCACTAAAATAACATAAATACATTTGCGTTTCTTTTTAGCTTCATGTGTTACGATTTCTTTCGCTTAAATCACATAAATACTTTTGCGTTTCTATTTAGCTTCATGTGTTACAATTTCTTCCACTTAAATCACATAAATACTTTTGAGTTTCTTTTTAGCTTCATGTGTTACGATTTCTTCCACTTAAATCACATAAATACATTTGCGTTTCTTTTTAGCTTCATGTGTTACGATTTCTTCCACTTAAATCGCATAAAAAATTTTAGGTTTCTGTTTAGCTTCATGTGTTACGATTTCTTCCACTTAAATCACATAAATACTTTTGAGTTTCTTTTTAGCTTTATGTGTTACGATTTCTTCCACTTAAATCACATAAATACTTTTGAGTTTCTTTTTAGCTTCATGTGTTACGATTTCTTCCACTTAAATCACATAAATACATATGAGTTTCTTTTTAGCTTCATGTGTTACGATTTCTTCCACTTAAATCACATAAATACTTTTTAGTTTCGTTTTAGCTTCACGGTTTACGTTTTGTTCCACTTAAATCACATGAATACATTTGCGTTTTTTTTAGCTTGATGTGTTACGATTTCTTCCACTTAAATCACATAAATACTTTTGAGTTTCTTTTTAGCTTCATGTGTTACGATTTCTTCCACTTAAATCACATAAATACATTTTAGTTTCGTTTTAGCTTCATGGTTTACCTTATCTTTCACTTAAATCACATAAATATTTTGCGTTTCTGTTTAGCTTCATGTGTTACGATTTATTCCACTAAAATCACATAAATACATTTGCGTTTCTTTTTAGCTTCATGTGTTACGATTTCTTCCACTAAAATAACATAAATACATTTGCGTTTCTTTTTAGGTTCATGTGTTACGATTTCTTCCACTTAAATCACATAAATACTTTTAGTTTCTTTTTAGCTTCATGTGTTACGATTTCTTCCACTTAAATCACATAAATACTTTTGAGTTTCTTTTTAGCTTCATGTGTTACGATTTCTTCCACTTAAATCACATAAAAACATTTGAGTTTCTTTTTAGCTTCATGTGTCACGATTTCTTCCACTTAAATCACATAAATACTTTTGAGTTTCTTTTTAGCTTCATGGTTTACGATTTCTTCCACTTAAATCACATAAATAAATTTGCGTTTCTTTTTAGCTTCATGTGTTATAATTTCTTCCACTTAAATCACATAAATACTTTTGAGTTTCTTTTTAGCTTCATGGTTTACGATTTCTTCCACTTAAATCACATAAATAAATTTGCGTTTCTTTGTAGCTTCATGTGTTACGATTTCTTCCACTTAAATCACATAAATACTTTTGAGTTTCTTTTTAGCTTCATGTGTTACGATTTCTTCCACTTAAATCCCTTAAATACTTTTTAGTAAATTTTTAGCTTCATGTGTTACGATTTCTTCCACTAAAATCACATAAATACATTTGCGTTTCTTTTTAGCTTCATATGTTACGATTTCTTCCACCTAAATCACATAAATACATTTGCGTTTCTTTTTTAGCTTCATGTTTTACGATTTCTTCCACTAAAATCACATAAAAACTTTTGAGTTTCTTTTTAGCTTCATGTGTTACGATTTTTTCAACTTAAATCACATAAATAGTTTTTAGTTTATTTTTAGCTTTATGGTTTACGATTTCTTCCACTTAAATCACATAAATACATTTGCGTTTCTTTGTAGCTTCATGTGTTACGATTTCTTCCACTTAAATCACATAAATACTTTTGAGTTTCTTTTTAGCTTCATGTGTTACGATTTCTTCCACTTCAATCACATAAATACATTTGCGTTTCTGTTTAGCTTCATGTGTTACGATTTCTTCCACTAAAATCACATAAATACATTTGCGTTTCTTTTTAGCTTCATATGTTACGATTTCTTCCACTTAAATCACATAAATACATTTGCGTTTTGTTTAGCTTCATGTGTTACGATTTCTTCCACTTAAATCACATAAATACTTTTTAGTTAATTTTTAGCTTCATGTGTTACGATTTCTTTCACTTAAATCACATAAATACTTTTGCGTTTCTTTTTAGCTTCATGTGTTACGATTTCTTCCACTTAAATCACATAAATAAATTTTAGTTTCGTTTTAGCTTCATGGTTTACCTTTTCTTCCACTTAAATCACATAAATATTTTGCGTTTCTTTTTAGCGTCATGTGTTACGATTTATTCCACTTAAATCACAAATACATTTGCGTTTCTTTTTAGCTTAATGTGTTACGATTTCTTCCACTTAAATCACATAAATACATTTGCGTTTCTTTTTAGCTTCATGTGTTACGATTTCTTCCACTTAAATCACATTAAAAAATTTGAGTTTCTTTTTAGCTTCATGTGTTACGATTTCTTCCACTTAAATCACATAAAAACTTTTGAGTTTCTGTTTAGCTTCATGTGTTACGATTTCTTCCACTTAAATCACATAAATACTTTTGAGTTTCTTTTTAGCTTCATGTGTTACGATTTCTTCCACTTTAATCACATAAATACTTTTGAGTTTCTTTTTAGCTTCATGTGTTACGATTTCTTCCACTTAAATCACATAAAAACTTTTGAGTTTCTTTTTAGCTTCATGTGTTACGATTTCTTCCACTTAAATCACATAAATACTTTTGAGTTTCTTTTTAGCTTCATGTGTTACGATTTCTTCCACTTAAATCACATAAATACATATGAGTTCCTTTTTGCTTCATGTGTTACGATTTCTTCCACTTAAATCACATAAATACTTTTTAGTTTCGTTTTAGCTTCACGGTTTACGTTTTGTTCCACTTAAATCACATGAATACATTTGCGTGTTTTTTTAGCTTCATGTGTTACGATTTCTTCCACTTAAATCACATAAATACATTTACGTTTCTTTTTTGCTTTATGTGTTACGATTTCTTCCACTTAAATCACATAAATACTTTTGAGTTTCTTTTTAGCTTCATGTGTTACGATTTCTTCCACTTAAATCACATAAAAACTTTTGAGTTTCTTTTTAGCTTCATGTGTTATAATTTCTTCCACTTAAATCACATAAATACTTTTGAGTTTCTTTTTAGCTTCATGGTTTACGATTTCTTCCACTTAAATCACATAAATAAATTTGCGTTTCTTTGTAGCTTGATGTGTTACGATTTCTTCCACTTAAATCACATAAATACTTTTGAGTTTCTTTTTAGCTTCATGTGTTACGATTTTATCCACTTAAATCCCTTAAATACTTTTTAGTTAATTTTTAGCTTCATGTGTTACGATTTCTTCCACTAAAATCACATAAATACATTTGCGTTTCTTTTTAGCTTCATATGTTACGATTTCTTCCACCTAAATCACATAAATACATTTGCGTTTCTTTTTAGCTTCATGTTTTACGATTTCTTCCACTAAAATCACATAAAAACTTTTGAGTTTCTTTTTAGCTTCATGTGTTACGATTTTTTCAACTTAAATCACATAAATACTTTTTAGTTTATTTTTAGCTTCATGTGTTATAATTTCTTCCACTTAAATCACATAAATACTTTTTAATTTCTTTTTAGCTTTATGGTTTACGATTTCTTCCGCTTAAATCACATAAATACTTTTGAGTTTCTTTTTAGCTTCATGTGTTACGATTTCTTCCACTTAAATCACATAAATACTTTTTAGTTAATTTTTAGCTTCATGTGTTACGATTTCTTCCACTAAAATCACATAAATACATTTGAGTTTCTTTTTAGCTTCATATGTTACGATTTCTTCCACTTAAATCACATAAATACATTTGCGTTTTGTTTAGCTTCATGTGTTACGATTTCTTCCACTTAAATCACATAAATACTTTTTAGTTAATTTTTAGCTTCATGTGTTACGATTTCTTCCACTTAGATCACATAAATACATTTTAGTTTCGTTTTAGCTTCATGGTTTACCTTTTCTTCCACTTAAATCACATAAATATTTTGCGTTTCTTTTTAGCGTCATGTGTTACGATTTATTCCACTTAAATCACAAATACATTTGCGTTTCTTTTTAGCTTAATGTGTTACGATTTCTTCCACTTAAATTACATAAATACATTTGCGTTTCTTTTTAGCTTCATGTGTTACGATTTCTTCTACTTAAATCACATAAATACTTTTGAGTTTCTTTTTAGCTTCATGTGTTACGATTTCTTCCACTTAAATCACATAAAAACTTTTGAGTTTCTTTTTAGCTTCATGTGTTACGATTTCTTCCACTTAAATCACATAAATACTTTTGAGTTTCTTTTAAGCTTCATGTGTTACTATTTCTTCCACTTTAATCACATAAATACTTTTGCGTTTCTTTTTAGCTTCATGTGTTACGATTTCTTCCACTTAAATCACATAAATACTTTTGAGTTTCTTTTTAGCTTCATGTGTTACGATTTCTCCCACTTAAATCACATAAATACTTTTGAGTTTCTTTTTAGCTTCATGTGTTACGATTTCTTCCACTTAAATCACATAAATACTTTTAGTTTCTTTTTAACTTTATGTGTTACGATTTCCTCTACTTAAATCACATAAATACTTTTGAGTTTCCTTTTAGCTTCATGCTTTACGAGTTCTTCGACTTAAATTACATAAATATTTTTTAGTTTCTTTTTAGCTTCATGTGTTACGATTTCTTCCACTTAAATAACATAAATATTTTTGCGTTTCTTTTAACTCTTTGTTTTTATAAATAACTTGAACACTTTTGCACCACTTTTATGTCTTTTTACGACGATTTAAAATCACTAGAACATTTTATGTTTTGAATCCTTATTCCAATGTTGATTAAACTCCGTTAAATGATTGTAATTCTAGAAAATGTTTCAAATTAAAGTCTTAAGATCAAGCTGTCTTAAGAGGAAATTGAAATTCATGGAATCTTACTTAATTGATGCCTATGATATATGAGCTAATCCCATCTGTGTACTACAGAACACGGCCACCATACCTATCTAAGTCAATCGTTAGTAGAAATTATCCGATTTTTTAATTCTTTTTTTGTTCGTAATGATCCTGATCGTATTTTTCTTCAATTTTTTGTTTATTTTCAAGATTATAAAAACAATTCTTACGCTGATCATGAAACGTTCATGTATGAAAAGGAAATATAATTATAAAAATCCCATGAAATATTTTTGGCAATTATATTACTAATTTTCTTTGTAAAAATATTGATAAAACAATGCTTTATTCAATGATAACATTGCCAATTCAAGAAATTAATTTTTCTTCGAATTATGGTGATTTTATTAACACGTAATATATACGAAATAATTTTTAACACAATTTTTAAATTTAAACATTTACAGTGCTTTATTTTCATAAAACATTTTTTTTAATTCATACATTTTTTATTATTAATACATAAAAATATAACTTTGTTAAAAGTGTATATTTTTTAAATAATACATTTTCGCTAAGATTTAAAACAAAATAATGATTTCATTACGTGATCGTTTATTAATGAATACTGAAAATGTCATTAAAATTGGTTGATTTGATGAATTTTGGTGAAGGTGGGGTTAAAATGTGTTTACATTTAGGTGATCGGGCATTGATTTTGCACGTACCTATATATTTTGCACAGTAAAAATAGACGAGGTAAAATTACACCGGTAAAAATGGCACCGGTAAATATGGCACAAGTTGATTAATAGGAAAAATGACACAAAGCAAAAACAATCCTGTAACAGAAAATTAGGATCGTTCAGAAGAAGCGGGACTTCACCTCGAGTTTTAAATACGAGCTAAGCCATGGCCACCGAGAGTTACTACAGGCCTGTTAGCTCGAAAATGACGTCACTGCATTGCGTGTCAAACAATGGCTGTCGTAAAAATAATAACAAGGAATTTCGATTTCTCCATTCACTAAATAATCCATCAAAATTCAGGAAATCAACCAATTTTAATGAAATTTTCGGTATTTATTAATTAATGATCACGGAATATAATAAATCTATTACTTTATTAGAAAGCTTGGTGCAAATGTATTATTTCCTGTAAACAAAAACCACCTTTACTAAAGTTATCCAAAATATCAAAACATGTTGACCATACGATATTGTAGATATTTAAAACTAAGCAGAAAACAAATTAGAAAACTTTAAAAATTGCATGTAAAAAAAGAAAAGAAAGGAACACGATTCGATTTATCCTGAAACTGATCTTTATTCAATATAAGTTTATAGAAAATATTTAGTAGAATGTTTCTAATTTTCTTTTTCTGTTTAGCTTTTTCTTATTGATGTGATCATTTTTCGAATTTAGGAAAACTCGTCACAGGAAAATTCGTCAACGGAAAATTTGTCAATTTTGGCCAAGTAGGAAAATTCGGCAATTATCGAATATATATCGATTGAAAATAGATTTTAGAACCGTTTTTACAGGAGATATACTTGTAAATACGAGGCTACCCACCTCTCCAGTGGAGAACATTTTTTAATATTATTTTTTTGGTACTTGTGCAGTTTTCCAACCGGGCTATTTTTTTAGATAAAATTTTCAAGTTAAATTACATTTTTACGATATCTTTTGTTTATTAAATTGTTAGGTGAAAGTACAGAATAGTTAACAACCCCCCCCCTCACTCCATGCTAAGAATGGCTTTCTAAATAATGGTATTTCAACCCGGTTCGTAATTACGTTACGAAATTAAAGGTTTGGACCGGGTTATTTTTTACATAAAATTTTCAAATTAAATTCAATTTTTACGATATCTTCTGTTTATTAAATTGTTACGGGAAAGTACAGAATAGTTAACAAAGCACCCCCCATTCTCCCCATGTAAAAAATCGTTGTCTAAATAATGTTATTATTTCAAGTCTGGTTCGTAATTAAGTTACGAGATGAAATCCATCATAATTCATTTAGATTTCTTCGTAAACAAGTCAGCCATTTTAATTGACAAAACATCGATTACTTCGTGTGTGTGCAAAACTTGAAAGGAATTTATAAACTATCGAGTAAAAAGTCATTTAAACTGGCTTTTAATTATTAGAAAATTTCCATGTATCTAAAAAAGCAAAATTGTTTTCTAGCTGTAATTCAGTGTTATTTTTTTCATCTTGCCTAAAACTTGTTTTAACTAACAACTTTATTTAATACTTAAAAAAAAGAAATTCTTCTTTCAGACAACGATTTTTTACATGGGGAGAATGGGGGTGCTTTGTTAACTATTCTGTACTTTTACGTTGTGAAGAATAACCCGGTCCAAACTTAATTTTGTTAATAAACGATATTATCATTGAATAAAGCATTGTTTAATCTATATATTTTTTTTGTGTGAAAATATTGATTAAATATGCCGTTATTATTTCATTTATTTAATCTACAAAAGTACAGAGAAAAGATAAAATATATTACACTTAATAAGACATCGAAAAAAGTAATTAAAAAAAAATGGAAATAATAATTATTCGCTATACACTACTTTTTTTTATCAAATAATGAATAACTACTTCAGACTTTTGATTTTTTATATAATTAAAAAAAAAATCAAACTTATTTGCGTGTATCCATATTTGCAGTAATTCTTTCTCTTTTGGAAATCCAAACACATGCAGTAGCCATTTTAACTTTGTGAATGATGAAATGAAATTTAAAAAGGCGCGAAATTAAGTTAACCAAACGCGATGACGTCAGAGGGGGGGGGGCAAGAAGTTAGTTGCTTGGCCTTGTTAAACTCTCGGTGGACATGGCTCAGCACCCACTCTTTAAAATCAATATTTTAAAACAAGTTTTTACTTTGCTGTTTTTAAGCAAATAAAAGCGACTTTTCTTTAACCTCTAGTTTTAAATAGTGCCTAACTCACCCTCATATTTTAAAATGAGGATTTACTCATTTGGTAAAAGTAGAGTAAGCAGCCGAAAAATAATTTTAAAAAAAAACGAGAAATTATTTATTCCAAACGCAGTTGAATACAATTATCTACCGAGCTGTATACTTTCAATGTGCTGAAACAGTTTTTAAGTTAATTATTTCAAAATTTGATTTCGTTCAAAGCAATCTTTACACGCAGGAGAAAATATTCCTGAAAAGTTTACTTATTCTACCACTAACTCTTAGTCTGTGTTTCAAACCCTCTGCGTACTTACGGTTAGTGGTAAGGTAACCGATCTTTTTTTTACAAATTTCAAGAATGAAGCACCCCAACAGTAAAGTAGTAAGTGACTATTTTTCCCCGTGTATCGTAAAGACAGCTTTAAAAATTGGAGCAAACACTTTAAAGCAGTTTCAGCATGTTAAAAGTATACAGGTCGGTAGATAATTAAATGTTACTGCATTTAGTATAAGGCATTCGTTGTTGTATTTTATTTACGACTTCTCGTCTGTAAACTATTGCGCACTCTTACCATTTACTCTATTGTTTTCAAGAGCAACCGTATACAAGAGAATAAATGCGGCCTTGCCCAGGAGAAATAGTTTTAAACCCACTTTATTTCTAATCAGTAGGAAAACTTTGAAACTTAATACAAGACTATTTAAATGGAACATTCAAATAGAATTTCTACATGAAGCTAAAATTTTTAACATTTCTTCTGAAACCGAAAAAAAGATATCTCAAACACTCAATCTTTTAAACATTTAGATGTTATTTTTTAATAGTTTAAAGATTAGTTGTGTAGTTGTTTTCGAATGAACGTTAGAATTACTTTAAAAGATGTACAATTGTCAATTCATTTAAATAAATAAGATAATTGTAAAAACTACGGTATAAATAAATATTAATAAAGACACAAATGAGATATGTTTAATGAAACATTGAAGAATATCTGAGCTTAAAATTCTGTTGATTTTAAATATTATGAAAGGAAATGAAACAATAATTAAAAATTTGATAAGTGATTATTTTATAAAAACTAAATGTTTTTTAATTAATCATTTGTCCTGAATGCTAAACTCCTCTATTGTACCATTTATTCTCTTACAATTAGTGACAATTTTACATGCTTCACACCGACATTGCACCATTCATTCTCTTACACATCTGATGTGTAAGGCATCAAAATTAAAAGGTAAAATATGATTTAGTACATAGCGTTCAGTACTTCTTAGCCGGATCTGATCAGGAATCCACAGTAGGGAAAGGAAAAGAAATATAAGCGCCATCTCGAGTTGTGACATTAAAGAAGCATATAAGAGAGGTTTACTTAAAGCGAAGAAATCAGAAAAAAAATCTCCAAAATTGAGTTTGATGTAAGATTGCATGAATCAACGGATTTAAATAAATTTGATTTTGACCATCAAATTAAAAAAATAGCTGTAACAATTTATTATATCAACAGCAGTTGTCCGTGTGTATGTTTGTGTGTGTGTCTAGCATAAATTTGGAAAGTACACAAAACAAAAAAGAAGATATATTCATTTTTAGAATTGTCTCGGAGAGAATCTGGGCACATTTTTGTAATATGGGAGCACAGGAACATAATAATCAGGGGCGACATGTAGAGCGATTTTAAATGTTATTATGTATTATAGTATTTCGTTACTTTATCGAACCTTGAGAAAGGCTAATCGTCTAACCACTTCAGAGAATATTTAGTGTTCTTATAGCCTCTGCGGTACCAGTCTTCAAGAATTCTGGAGACTGAACTGATCCGCAAAACTACCGCCAAATCAGTCTGCTCCCGTCTTTGCTAAAATCTTTGAATCATTAATCAATCTAGCGATAATCCAACTTCTTTCTGATCATCAGTACAGATTTAGAAAAGAACGATTTACTGCGGATATCCTAACGGTCATCTCTGAATGCATATATCATACACTGGACAAGACAGATGAAGCTAGGGCGGTGGCGCTTGATATATCCACAGCCTTTGACAAGGTCTGACATAAAGGGCTTCTCATAAAAATTCACTCATACTACCGCCATGTAGGCAAAACGGATGCAGGCAATTGCTGAATCCTTAGAAAATGACCTCCAGGTTGATGTGGATTGAGTCATAAATGAAATGAATAAAAGATAAAGCTGCTTTCCTTCAATATCTACAAAAATCCTCTTCAACCACCGACTGCCATGGCAAATACCACCCTACCAGAGAGTTCAACATTCAAACACATTGGCCTAACATTCCCAGGTAACATGAATTGGAATAAATACATTGAAGACATTGCCAAGGATGTTGCAAATAAGGTGGATATGTTTTTAATACGAGTGGCTGAACTATCACTTGTTGTCACCTGCGTTTATGACTAACATTTGATCTCTATATCGGAGGCACAATTTTGATGAATGGTCCAGTGGAAATGTATAAACATTCTTTTATTTTGCATTGTGTGGTAGTCGTCCTAAAGCAGGACCTTCCAACGGGATGTCAGATGGCTTAAACTCTCAAGTTTTGACGAGTTGCAAAACTATCACTTGTTGCCACCTTTGTTTGGGATTACCACTTGATCTACATATGAGATACACAGATATTCGAATATTCAATTAAAGATCTCGTTTACTCATGAACATTGAGTTTGTAAATAATTTATAACATTACATTTCCTCTCCCCAACTGACCAGTTAACAAAGTTATTATATATCTTTTGTGTGGTATCTTACTGGATTCTAGGACAAGAATTCATCTAGTCTGATGAATCCTTATCCAAGAATCCGGTAAGACATGTGTGTATTTGCATGTGGTTTTTCAAACTGGAACTGTCCAAAAATGCATTATCACAAACTTAGCAAGATGAGGGTTTCTCACCTGTGTGTTTTTGCATGTGAATTTCAAGATGGCCATGCAGTTCCACAAAATTTACAATATTGTTTCTAACTTTATTTTTCTCTTTTATAATTTTTCTTAAGCTTTCGTTTTTGCTGGAGATGAGTCATCATACCAGATGCCAGACACTCACCAGCTATTTCAGACACTCAAGCCTAGAGCTCTTTTTAGGATCCTAACCGTCCCTTTAAGTGCAATTGTTTGTATTTCTTGTTGCACTCGGTTCATCGGGTATACTCGCCAGATAGCTTTTCAAATTCTTTTTTATTAGTTCTGTTGCTCCTATAATTACTTGTATGATGGAGATTTTCCTAAGATTCCATTTTCTTTTCATGTCATACATAAGACCTTGGTATTTCGTAATCTTTTCCCTTTAAGCTCGGTTTAATCCTGCACTGACTTCAACTAGGTTTGCTACTTTCTCCCTTTCGTCCCATATTACGATGTCAGGTTTAACAGCTCCGTTTTCAAGATATTTAGTTGTAAGGATTGCATAGTCATAGTGGATGGTGTATAAATTATTTCCAACTGTTCTTTCTGGTATATGCTCACAGGACTTGCTGCTACACTGGATATTCAACTTTTTACAAATAGTCCAGTGAAGATATTTACACACTCCGTTGTGTCGCATTGTATAATATACACCCCCCAAGATAACCTAACAACTGGATGTCAGGTGGCTCATACTCACTACTTCTGTGTGACAGAACCTTCACTTGCTGAGACCATTCATCTTTTTAAAGGCATTGGTCATCAAGCCTTGATCTTGATAGGCCATTATCAATCTCTCCTGATCATAATGGAGAGATCCTCTTTCAGTCAGTCTACAGAGCTTTCCTTATCTATAAATTCCTGGGATAATTCATCTAGGAAATACTTAGCACGTTGTTGGTGTGCCCATTCTTCCAGTTTTCTGGAATGGAAGATCTTGGTGTATTTCTGACAGCTTTGACGAGCTATTTCTGTGGCAGGATTGTTGCTTGTTTCTGCCTCATTTGTAAGACAGTCCTGTCGACAATGTTTGGTCAGTTTTGTGATAGAGGTTGTTCTGCTTGCTCTGGTTTCTTGATGTTGGCATACCATCATAAAGTTTGGCTTCTGGGTGCTCATCAGATATTGGCTGGTGCTCACAATAGTGGCTCGATGCTGATGGTCAATTTCTGAGAGACCCATACACCCTGTTCCTCTTGGCAGACACAGCTTTAGTAGACACTGGTTCCTGTACATTACTCTGTACATTCTCAACATTTTTCTCGTTTTAGTGTCAAGTTTATTAATTCCTTTTGTGAAAATGCAGCACCACACACTTTACAAGAATAGGGTTTTTCACCTGTGTGTATTCTCATGTGTTGTTTCATATCAGAACTGGCCTTATATGCAGTACCACAAACATTACTTTTTTTCATTTTAATTTAGTTTATCTAAAGAGATAAAGAGGCCTACTCTTGAGGTTAACACTTGATTTCCCTATGAGTAAAATTTATATCCGAGGGTTCTCTTACGGATAAATGTTGATCCTTTTAGGGCTGCTATCTGTACTTCCCTACAGTTTGGTCTTTCCGGGATTGTTTCTAAGTATTTTCTTAGATTTTTTCACTAGTCAAGTTGCCCCCACTACAACCGGTATGATGTTTATTTCATCGAGGGACCATGTTATTTTAAAATCATTTTTGAGATCTTGGTATTTTTTTATTTTTTTCTTTATTGAGGCCATAGTATTTTCGGACGGCTGAATCAATGATAAGAGCAGTTTTTCTGGTTTGTTCCAGATGACAATGTCTGGTTTGATTGCCTTGTTTTTATGTATCTGCCCACCTGTATGTCTTTATCATAGAACACTGTCACTTTTCCATTCGATGTTATGGGTGAGGGTTCATGTTCCCAGATATTCAGTGATCTTTCAAGCTGCATCCCTCCGCACATCTTCCAATGTAAGTATTTTACATACTTTGTTGGGGGGGGGGGCAGTGTAATGACCATCAGCCAAAAGGATCTTGCATCCAGACATTAGGTGGCTTGGACTTTCAATGGCAGAATGGCAAAACCTGCACTGGTCAGTTTTTTGTAGACCAGCCATTTTCTTTAATGTGTGTATTCTTATGTGGCTTTTCAGACTGGCACTCTGTGAAAATGCAGTACCACAAACTTTAAAATAAGAGGGTTTCTCCCCTGTGTATTAGCATGTGCTTTTTCAAACAGGCATGATCTGAAAATGTAGTTCCACAAACTTGACAAGAATATGGTTTCTGACTTTAATTTTACTTCAGTCGAAGTTCTCAGAAATCAAGGGGCCCCTTCCTGGGGCTAACACTTGATCTCTATATGAGATACATAGATACCCGTATATTCTATTAAAATTCTGCTTTACTTCTCAAACATTGAGTAAGTAAAAAGTTAAGAATAATAAATATATTCTCTCCCCAACTGACCAGTCAAGTATGTCATAGTATATCTTTATTATGGTCTGTTGGTCTTACCAGATTACAGGACAAGAATTCATCTAGTCTGGTGGAGTATCCAGCTACGTGGTGTTACTTGAGGTAACATCACTAGAAGATGCACTATTCCTCGTATGAGCAAGTGTATAGCCATGCTGAGGGGATCTTATTTGTGTTGCGAATACTATGTAATTTTGAATATTTGGTCAGGGTTTACCTGTAGGGGTAAGTATCCTCATGTCAGGTTCTCCTAACAAACCCTTGTACAGAGAGACCGAAGACACTCGAGGATAGTGTAATTCAAACTCCCTTAATGTTTAATTTTACTTCAGTCGAAGTTCTCAGAAATCAAGGGGTGTGTGTATTCGCATGTGCTGTTTCAAACTTGTACTGCCTGAAAATGCAGTACCACAAACTATACAAGAATAGGGTTTCTCACTTTTAAAATTTTTTTATTTTCATTCATTTGCTGGGGATGGGGCATTATTTTAAATGCCATACGATCACCCACTATTTACAGGCTCCAACCGAGAGCTCTTTTCAGGATTCTGGCTGTTCCCTTGAGTGCAGTTGTTTGGATTTCTCTTGCACTTGTTTCACCAGGTATACTTGCTAGTTACTTTCTCAAGTTCTTCTTCATAGGTCCAGTGGCTCCTATGATAACTGGAATGATGGAGATCTCTTTGAGGTTCCAGTTTCTTTTCATATCATACATTAGACCCTGCTATTTTGTTATTTTCTCCCTTTTCAGCTCAATTTAGGCCCCATCATTAGGGACACTGACCTCAACCAAAGTTGCCACTCTCTCTCTCTCTTGTTCCATATGACAATAACAGGTTTGACAGCTGCGTTTTCCAGATAGGTAGCTGTGGGGATTTCATGGTCATAATGGATGGTGTATGTCTCATTCCCCACAGTTCTCTCAGGTAGATGTTCCCAGTGCCTGCTGCTACATCTGATATTCAGTTTCTTACAGATGGTCCAGTGGAGGTACCTGCACACTCCATTATGTCGTGCTGTATAGGAGCTATCTGCCAACATCATTTACAACTCGATATCAGGTGGCTCACATTCTCCACTTCAGTGTGGCAAAACCTGCACTTGTTGTCCTGACTGAGACCAGCCATCTTTTTAAACGCATTTGTCATCAGGCCCTGGTCATTATAAGCCTCTCCTGGTCATAGTGGGGGGCTCCCCTTCTTAGCCAGTCAAAGGACCCTTCCTTATCAATATAGTCCTTGGATAGTTCATCGAGAAAGTATGTGGCACGTTTCTGTCCTGACCACTCATCAATGTACCTGTTCTTAAAAGTCTAGGTGTATCTCTTCCGACTCTCTGGGGCAGGATTGTTTGGTGTTTCTGCCTCATCTATATGAAAGCCTTGTCCAAAATTATTGGCCAACTTCGTGATGGAATTTTCTTTGCTGGCTCTTGACTCTTGATGTTCACGTACCATTGCTAGGCTGGGGTTTAAGGAGCTTCTTAGGTACTGGGCAATGCTGACAATAGTGGCTCTATGCTGGTGGTTTATCTCTGATATATCATATCGTCCCTCTCTTTTGGGCAATACAGTCTTGGCAGACACTGGTTTCTATAGATGACCTTATGGAGGGTTAACATTTTTCGTGTCTTTACATCTAGCCTGTTGATGGGTTGTTGAGACCAATCAATTATGCCAAAGCTGTACATAATTACTGGCATGGCAAGTTGGTTAATGGCAGTTATTTTACAAATAAATATATTTGTAAGCTGCGTTTTGCAGATCTTTCTCACACGGCGTACATACTCTCTGCCAATTTTCTCTCTCATCCTGGCATGTTGGATGGTGTCATTTTCCTCAATGCGAAGGTATTTATAGGACTCCTGCTCTTCGAGATCTCGTATGTGATTTTCCTCATCTAGCTGTATATTGTCTGTATGAATCCTTTTCCCAGCCCTGAGGGAGCACTTGGCGCATTTATCCAAGCCAAATCTCATTCTGATGTCTTTGGAAAAGGTGTGCACAACCTGCAGGAGCTGCTGCAATTCAGTGTCAGAGCTTGCATACAGCTTAAGGTCATCCATGAAGAGAAGGTGGTTGATTCTTTTGGATGGATCTCTCTGCCGTCCCTGACCAAGGTTGTAGGCTTCTCCCCTGTTGTTGAGAAGCTTACTAAGTGGGTCTATTGCCATGCAGAAGAGCAAAGGGGATAGGTTGTCACCTTGGAAGATTCCTCTTCTGATATTGATGTTAGGGATGGTAATCATTCCATGGCTGCGGCTTAGTGAGATGTTGGTTTGCCACATTTTTATGTGGACTGTCATTGTTCTTTTAATTATTGGGTTGATATTATACAGATCAAGGCACCGTAGTAGCCATGAGTGGGGCACGCTGTCATAGGCCTTCTGATAATCAATCCATGCCATGCTCAGGTTTCTATGCAGCTCCTACAGTCCTCTAAAATTGTTTTGTGAATCAATAACTAGTCTTTGGTACCAAAGCATTTTCTCCTACAGCCAGCTTGTTGATCTTCTATGTAGTTTCCAGAGGAGAGATGGTGTAGATGCTATCAGCTACCAGGCCAATATTGGTATGTATTTATTTGGGCACTGTGTCTCTTTTGTTTTGGGTATGAGGCTTGTACCTCCCTTAGTGAGCCATGGTGGTGTTGCCTCTTCACCCATCAGCAGTCTGTTGAAGCATTTACTGTAGTGGCCATGGAGTGCAGTCAACTGCTTCAACCAAAAATTGAAGACATTGTCAATGCCAGGTTTCTTGTGGTTAGCAAACAGAGCTAGTTTTTTATTTAGTCGATTCTGTTGGAATCACTGGCTCCGGCATTGTGGGTTTGGTCTCATTTAGCCTCTGATGTCTCCAATCCACTGGGCCTCCTGGTTGTATATTCCCTCACACTCAATCAGGTGTCGCCAGTAGTTCTCCAGGTCTTGTTCTCCAGGTGCTTTTTCTACAGTAATCGTATCCTTTATGAGAGTTCTATAGAACACACTCGGGTTTGCTTCAAACTGCTTGTACTGTAAATGTGCCTTCTTATTTTCCTCGGTTTTTATTCTTTTAGCAAGTGCTGGTATCTTTCCTTCCAGCTCCCTGACAACGTTGTTTAGTTTCTCACTGCTGGTTGTGTGGTACTTTGCATGGAGTCTGCTGATGGTGTTTTTCAGTCTCCCTTGTGTTGTGGGAGTTGCGAGTAACTGTTTTATTTGGCTCATTTCTTTCCGATGGAGGTTTAATTCTTTTTGCAGCTTGAGCTTCCATGCAGGTGTAGTTTTGGAAGCTCTGGGATTAAATCACATTTTAACGTTCTTTTGAGGGAATGTTATCCTATCGATATAAAGCCCAGCTGCATATGTGATCTGGTTGAGTTCCGTGAGCGACACTGCATCTAGCACCAGTCTCTGCAGTGCAGTGTTGACTTTTGTGATGAGGGCTTTGGTGGTTCAATATGGTTTTATTTTTGACAGTTGTAGCCGGTTCTCTAATCCATGGACTTGACCTCCTCAATGATGTTACTGAGGTGCTCCTCAACTGCCAATTGTTCCTCATCTGGCTCAAAGGGTGGAGATGGTGGTGGGCTGAGTGCTGGGGATAATGAAGATGGAGTATTTAGTGCAGAGTTTTGTGGTGTGAGAGTTTCCGTAGGCTTTTGTTTGGCTTTGGGATTTTGTTTAGGGTGTGTTTTTGAATAGTTATGTGGGTGTGCTGGTATTGGGAGGTGTGTTTGTGTTGGGACTGTTGTAGGAGATATTGTTAATCCATCTGTAGCTTGCAGATGTATAGGATCTATTCTAGGGGGCAGTTCTGAAGTGTCACCATTTGCCGATCTTGCTTCCCTAGATATATTTGGGTCTTGAGGTTTTTTGGTTGCTGGTGGGAACTGTTATAGGGTTATGAAGGGGGCTGATGTTTTTTGTTATAAGTGTAGCTACGTCCAGTCCCATGGAATTGAGTTCTGTTTCACTGAAGTCCCATTTGAGACTGTAGTAGCGCTGCATATTCAGTTTCTTAGAGGGGGCATTGCGTTTTGCTGGGTGGTAGTGAAAGAAAATTTTTTCCATGCTTTTGTGATTTCTTTCTGGTTTTAATGTTTTGTTTTCGCATATGCCATGGACCCTATGAGTGTCCATTTTTCCTTTGTTCCATTTGTTTTCCAGTCTCTACTTGGATTCCTCTGCTTGCCGTGGCAAATAGTCCTTTTCTGCATCCTTCAGGGCATCAGTTTTTATGCTGGAGATCTCCTCAGGTATTAAGTATTTGCCCACTTGAGATACTAAGGAGCAAAAATTGGAAACGGGGGTGTTTTTTTTCTTCAGGAAGGTCAGACGCTCTTATTCTCTCGGTTAGAATCTCGTTTGAGCTCCTGCTCCATTTTTCGAACATCGAGTAATGGTAGCAGTGCAGTAAAATCCTTTTTTGTGCAACTGACCACTTTTGGGATTTTAGGCCCCTTGTTTTCCTTGTTTTAGTTGTTGCTTGTGGTGGAGTCTGGGTGCCAGGGTTTTTTTCATCAAGGCATGGTGGCTGCCTTGTCTGGTCTCAGACATGTCCATAGTGACATTTTCAGAGGAAAAAAGGTTTGTACCATTGCATACCACTTCTCGCCTGGTGCATAAACGAGTTGAGGTGCCCTTTTTATCCTGGGTGCCGGCCTGCCAGTTTGTAGGTTTTGATTTATTCATCTTTTCATGTTTTCTTTCTATTTGTTCACAGCTTTTTATTGGTTATTCAAAGCTACCCTCAAAAAGAGGGGTACCCTCATCGGGAATCAGAGAGACGCACTGGATGGCCTGAGGAGATGGCACACCTGTATGTATTCGCATGTGCTGTTTCAAACTTGTATCACGTGAAAATGCAGTACCACAAACTTTACAATAGGATTTTTCACCTGTGTGTATTCGCATGTGCTGTTTCAAACTGCTATTGTGTGAAAATGCAGTACCACAAACTTCACAAGAATAGGGTTTCTCACCTGTGTGTATTTGCATGTGCTTTTTATGATGGGAATGCTGTGAAAATTCAGTTCCACAAACTTTGCAAGAATAGGGTTTTTCACCTGTGTGTATTCGCATGTGCTGTTTCAAACTTGATCTGTCTGAAAATGCAGTACCACAAACTATACAAGAAAAGGGTTTCTCACCTGTATGTATTCGCATGTGCCGTTTCAAACTTGTCTGGCATGAAAATGCAGTACCACAAACTATACAAGAATAAGGTTTCTCACCTGTATGTATTCGCATGTGCTGTTTCAAACTTGTATTGCGTGAAAATGCAGTACCACAAACTTCACAAGAATAAGGTTTCTCACCTGTGTGTATTCGCATATGATTTTTCAGATGGGGATGATGTGAAAATGCAGTTCCACAAACTTTACAAGAATAGGGTTTTTCACCTGAATGTATTCGCATGTGCTGTTTCAAACTTGTATCACGTGAAAATGCAGTACCACAAACTTTACAAGAGTAGGGTTTCTCACCTGTGTGTATTTGCATGTGCTGTTTCAAATTTGTACTGTCTGAAAATGCAGTACCACAAACTATACAAGAATAGGGTTTCTCACCTGTATGTATTCGCATGTGCCGTTTCAAATTTGTATCGCATGAAAATGCAGTACCACAAAATATACAAGAATAGGGTTTCTCACCTGTATGTATTCGCATGTGCTGTTTCAAACTGTTATCCTGTGAAAATGCAGTACTACAAACTTTACAAGAATAGGGTTTCTCACCTGTGTGTATTCGCATGTGGCTTTTCAAATTTGTATTGCATGAAAATGCAGTTCCACAAACTTTGCAAGAGTATCTTTTCTCATTTTTGTTCATTTTACTTTAGTGTAAAGTCTCAGAAAACAAGTGGCCTCTCCTGGGACTAACACTAGATCTCTATATGAGATACATAGATATCTGAGAGTTCAATTAAAGCTTTCCTTAACCTCTCAAATGTTGAACTAGCATAGAAGTAAAGAACATCAATTTTCCTCTCTCGAATTCATCAGTTTATTATGTTACAGTATATTTTTCTTGTAGTCTTTTTGTCTTACCGGATTCCAGGACAAGAACTCATCTAGTCTGGTTAGAGTATCCAGCTTAGTTTTTGTACTTGAGACAACATCTTACCGGTGTGTATTCACATGTGAATTTTTAGATTGAAACTATGTGAACATACAATTTCAGAAACGATACAATGGTAGGGTTTTTCACTTTTGTGTATTTACATGTGATTTTTCAGACAAGGACTCTGAAAATACAAATCAACAAAATATTCAATAATATTATTTGACACATGAAAATAATGATAAACGTACATATAGAAAAATGAGATGGCAGTCATTTATTGATGCAGAGTTTTCTTAATTCTTGTCAAACTGAAAACAACCATCCTTTTCTGTAATAGTTTCAATCTGTAAATAAAGAAAATATGTTATCAAAACATTTTAACATACTTTATATTAGTATGCAATCAATTTCAACAAGCAAAATATTTTGTTTAGTTTCGATGATAAATAATTAATATTACATAATTTTTATTTGAAAAGAAAACATTTTATCACAGACATGGAAAATTCTAAACCAACTTCTGTTGAAAATTATGGAATTATCAATCAAAAATCTTTCTTAACACCTTGGTGAAAAGACTATAGATTTCCAACTGAACTACCTTTTAAAATAGCAAGTTGATATGTAAAAGAAATGTTCTTATCAAACCGATATCCTCATATCACTTTGGCAAAAAAGAAGAAAACATGAAATGAGTAATGTGAAATGTTATGTGACCTGGTGCTCTTAGCTCATAAGAAAAGCCGTCCACCTTTCTCTTATATACATTCTCAGCTAAAATAAATGTGGGTATTTGATTCTGCCACTAAAAAGGGTAAATTTGTTTTAGAGTCGACTTCTTATCTATTCTCAAAGTCATCAGATTAGACTCGTCTAAACCCAGAATCGAAATCAACTCATGAAAAAGATGTTGTCAAACACTATATTGTTAAGTCTATCAGAAACCTGCCTTTTAATCTAGTAGAGATTTCTGTCCTCTCGATTTTCCAAACCGTTGCCTTTTTCGAAATACGACAATCTCAACAACATAACTGATTGTAGACATATTAATTTCTCTGTGACATACGCCCATCTCTTCAAAAAGATAAGTATATTTTGAATAGTTCTTCATTCACCGAGATTTTTTTCATTCCAAGTCATGCATTCTTCGTTTCCATGCCAACAACTTGAGATATTTGAATTAATTTCATTCACAAAACTTTATCTATTCAAAACCATGACATAATGTTGTTGGTATTTCAAGGTGTTTTGTTCATTGATATTTTATGACACAGTAGATAGAATTCAGAAACGGATAACAACTTTTAAAACTATTTCATCATTTCAATTAACATAAAAAAACTGACCACTGTATATTTGCACTTAAAAATAGGGCTTAATATACCTCCTGCACACAAATTGCCAAGATTTAGATGGTTATGGCCAATTTGTTCAAATGATGCATGTTGCACACTCTAATATTGGCAGAGTCCACAACTCTCACAGATCTATATATGTTCCAGTCAAAAAATGCCAAAGAATACATCACTTAATCTCTACAACACAATGTACTCTGTCACATTATCTAATGTGCAGAGCTCAGACTATTGATAATGGTTCCAGAAAGCCAAGACCTGCACTATTGCACAATAGTAACCACTGTAGAAGATATGAAAAATTCACACTCATATCATAAAAGCTGCTCGTCAGCTAAAGTGGTTTCTTTTTATTGTGGGATGATAAGAAATGTGAAGAACGTGTACCAAAAACTAGATATGTTATCCAAAAGAAAAAAAGTGGAAAATAATCATAGCGAGAGAGAAATCCCACATTTTAACTACTAAATGGTACAATGAGAGTCCCAGAAAGATGGCTTAGCCATTTGGACAGAGGAATTGAAGGGTAAATATAATAATCCAGCATAACTAATATCCGTGACTCATCTCATGTAGAACAAAAACAAATTCTAAAAAGATCTGCTGAATCCAGCAAAAAGAAATTTCTAAATTGCTAAGACTAATACCTACTATTCACTTGTCACTGAATTTTATACCACAAATAATCAGTGTGATCTCTGCCCAACTCACTGTTGCATAATGAACCATATATATATATATATATATATATATATATATATATATATATATATATATATATATATATGTGTGTGTGTGCGTTAAAGAAATACATATGAATTCTACTTATCAAAGATGGTCCCAAATCATCAATTTTTATTTTATTCTCAACATGGCAACTAGCAATGGCGGAAAAGCCCTATGCATGACATTGACCGAAATGTGACACATACCACTATTTAGTCGCTGCCAATAAATATTATATACAACATAATCACATTTAAATATATACGGCAAAATCACATTGACACACCTGTTCTTGTTAGATCACCGTAAGTAGGCAATGTTGAGCCTTGTCAGTACCAGAAGGGTGACCATTTGGGAATACCATGTGCTATATATATATATACAGGTGTTGCGATCCATATACATATTCAGCTGTTAGTAAAAACATGATAAATCATTGCACCACCTCTGAAGCTCAGCATTTGTCAACGTTTAACATGCCTATTACTTTAGGATGACTCAAGTCAAGTCAATAAACATTCCTATCAGTTGTTAAGGCATACTGTTAAACTTCTGAAGCTCTATTCGCTCATGATATCATCTTTTCTAAAAATTAGATCATTGGGTGTGTTACTCTAAACATGGATCTTTATCTTTTACTTTCTCTCTCTTTCTTTTTATAAGTTTGATCACTACTTTGTTTCATTAAGACTTTACAAAATAGGGGCACCAAGACACTATTTTTTCTATCAAGCACCATTATTTCCAACACTCGTAAGAAACAGCATACGTAAGCATTTAATAGCTACCAAGACCTTCCCCACTCCTCACATACATAAGATACAACTTCAATCACCGAATAAGGAATAAATCGGTATCTTTGAGCCAAACAAGGATTCAATGTGTTGGTATATGCATATACATTTATGCAGTTAGACGAATTTACAGTGAGAACCACGATGAACTCATTCTAGTGAGTTTAACCAGTGATACACTTATGTTATATATAAGGAGAGAAGATGAATTTGCACTATTATAGAGGTTAAAATTATGTCGAATGTTTGTATTGAGATGTTCACAACTGTTGGTAATGATCTCACAATGTTAGGCCTGAATGAATCGTCCTTGAAAACATCTTGTTGTGAAATTCAATACTTGCACCAGATTGTCCATAAATGCATTATTCAGTTCCATATACGAGCAAGACCTTAAATTACTAGAGGACTATGAAAAGAAGTACTAGAGTCACTGTTTCCAGCACATAAGGTCCTTAATGACATGCTGGCAAATGACAGTCAATTTCTGTTTGTGCCAGGCTATATACAAGTAGTAACCAGACAGAAGCACAATGCAAAACTTGCAAAATAACAGAACCTTAGGGAACTTTTGATGATACTGTCGAACATTAAATTCCTATTCCAAAATCTTTGGGGCATATTCAAAAAACTGTGATGAATTTCTTCAAGCTTCAAGGAAAAACACTATATAATATATTCAGATAGATATACAGAATATGAATGTCAGAGACGCATGTGGCACGCACAAAATAAAGCAAATATTTTATAACAATTTAGTAACAAAAAACATAAGCAAACATTGTTTTAAACAAAGATTTGAAACGTCATTTTGTATTTTGTTAAATAGCAACGAAGATTTTATTATATTGTCATATATGAATTAAAAAATAAATTATTAATAAAATGTATTATTATCATAGCATATCTATTGATAATGGAGATTATGTATCTGTCTGTCTGTCTGAAGCCAAAACTATACTATTTAAGACTATTGACCTTATCATGCAATAGTATATTATATACTATTTCAGACTAATATACTATCTTTAAATGCTCAATTCAAGGGCATAGTGTAGTATTTGTTCTGTTGTCATGATACCATCATCCCAGGCATTACCTCCTCCTTTTTTTAGAGGTGTGGATGTAGTGTAGTATCTGTTCTTTTGTAATGATACCGTCCTCCTAGGCATGACCTCCTGCTTTTTTAAGAGGTGTAGAGGCACTGTAGTATCTTGTTTGTTGTCATACCATCCTCCCAGGCATTACCTCCTCTTTTTTTGAGAGGTGTTGATGTAGTGTAGTATCTGTTCTTTTGTAATGATACCGTCCTCCTAGGCATGACCTCCTCCTTTTTAAGAGGTGTAGAGGCCCTGTAGTATCTTGTTTGTTGTCATACCATCCTCCCAGGCATTATCTCCTCTTTTTTTGAGAGGTGATGAGGTAGTGTAGTATCTGTTCTGTTTTCATGATACCATCTTCCCAGGCATATTACCTCCTCTTTTTTAAAGGTGTGCATGTAATGAGTATCCGTTCTGTTTATATGATACTATCCTCCCAGGCATTACCTACTCCTTTTGTTGGGAGGAGATGTAGTACTTGTTCTGTGGTCATCATAAAACCTTTCCAGTGATTACCTTCCCCATTACTTTTTTTAGACGGGAGTTAGTGTAGTATCAGTTCTGTTGTCATTATACCATCCTCCCAGGCAATACATCCTCCTTTTTAGGGGGGGTAATTTACACGCCCTATGATTATTAAGTATAATGTTCTATTTCGAACGCACAGAAAGTTCTATTTCAAGAGAGAGAGAGAGAGAGAGAAGGCAGTGGCGCGTTATTTGATTAATAACATGTAAACAACAGATTCTCTTAAATTTATCGTGCAAGTCGCTCAAAAAGGATATATTTCATTTAATTTTTTTTATTAAAACGTTTTGGGTTTTCTTTGTTTTTAAATATCATTAGAAATTATGTTTTAAAGCACATATTTATAAAATCCAATTATTTCATTAAAAAAATCCAATTATTTCACTAAAAAAATAATTGATTAAAAAATTACATTTTTTTTGTAAGAAAACACAAACACATTTTACTGTGCAATTAAATTACTGTATTTTATTTTTTTTATTGTTGATTTTATTTTACGTACACTTTTTTTCGATTTGAAAAACGTCAAATAGTCTCATCTTTTTACGACCTTAAGTGAGTTAGGATTTTTTGTTTTACATTTGACGCCGTAAAGGGTAAATTTTGTTTCAAAACTGTTTTTATTATACCGTTTGTATTTATTAAAATAAAGGATTGTGTAGTTTTCTTTCTTAAAAAACAAAAACAAACAAAAAACAAATTTACTGAGCAATGAAATCAAACAACTAGCAAAAATATGCGGCCGGTGGGAGCATATTTTTGATAGTTTACTGCAAAATAAAAAACTCTGCATAATTGCTAAATGTATAAAACGAAGGAACACTTTCCATTTAGTAGAGTCTCTTCATTTCACTTCAAACAGTTAATTTTATCTGAATATTTACTTCAACTATAACCGCAGTTTTACATACTTTACTATCAATAAGTTTATGATTATCGGCATCGTTTTTTGTTTGTTTGTTTGTTTATGTTAAACCGAAGATGATGATAGAAAAATCTCAAATAAATATGAATTGAAAAATACCTTTTATAAAATCGTAAAACAAAGAAATTTAAGTAATACTTACTTTTTCATAAGCTGATTAAAGAAACGACGACAGTATTTCGAAAATAAAATGTTCTGTTAGTGTTCGTGTTAAAACGGATGTAAGTTAAATTCAAAATGGCGACCGGAAATGCAGGTTCGCAGAAAATCAAAATAGACATAAAACAAAGCGATTTTGCAAATGTGTCGATCTCTATAATTTCAGATGGAACTATTATTCAGATTTCTTTTTAAAATAAAATCATTATTTACCGACTTTTCTTTTACATAAAAAAACAATACTAAACATTAACGGAGACGTATTTTTCATACAATATTTACCTTATTGTAATGAGCCTTTTTTTGTACAACTTGACTTCCGGATAAATCAATTTCTCACTCAAACTTCATCGCAAGACTTTTTTTTTAGCCACTCTCATATGTGGAAAATTCTTTCCACTCTTGAGGAGTAGGAGAGATCGGAGTGGGTACAGCAGCAGCTGTTGCGGCACACTGCTTAATTCTGTAAGAAAAAAAAAGGAAAGTGATACATACCGTTGCTGGAGCCAGCCTTCAAGTGGGGTGGGGAAACACCAACAAGAGCAGAAAATAAGAGGTGATACTTATATGTGTTAAGATGGGGGTGGCAGGTTGTTAGAACCCTATAAATAGAGGTTCTACCTCTCAGTTGAGTGTTGTGTTCAGGGTGATCAGTTGAGTGTTCAGTTCAACAGTTGAGTTGAACTGTTAGAAGTGTTATTGCGTTCCAGAGCTTGGAGGAGACCAGAATTAGTACAGAATTCGACTCACTATAGACCAGACACTGGATCGTCACTCCTGCAGAGAAATCCGTTCTCTGCCCCATTACATATTGTTACCGGACCTATTGGTTTGGTCGCTAAGGGAGCAATTCCTTTTGCAGCCCACCCCCAACTGCTGCCTCGGCCCCTTTTCAGGGTATTGACTTTGAAGTGGATCTTTTCTTACATAGGGATTTATTCCCACAATTCCGCTCCCAAAGTCTGTCTGGGATTTGATAACATCGAGAGAAGGAAGGAGAGGCTCTTTAATAGATTAGTAACAGGAAATGCCTCCCCTTCACTTCCGGCCAAAAGGCAATAAAAACGAGGCCAGTAGTGACCTCACTTTCAGTCAAGTAAACAAACCACTGATGCCTCACCGATCGCTAGAAGTCCTGAGTCAAGTAAGTTATTTCACTTGGTTTTTCGACACACTCCCAAAAACAAGAAGAGAAAAAAAAAAAAGAAATGAAATAATTGGGCGAAGACTCGGTAGAAGATTCTCTTCTCGTTCTTCCAGATAACTAGTTTAGAAAGGGGTGACAGTTGCCAGTAAGTATTGCCGTAACCCTGGCAGGGAACAAACAGGTGCTAGGCCATCGTCATAGGCCACCTGGATGTGACAGTGGTTCAGGGTACCCTCATTCCGTCCCTTAGTCGGGGCTCCACTGTCGGTTGCAGTTTTCTGTCATACCCAGGACCAACATTTTTATGCAGGAAGCAGGCTGGGCCTACCTCGCCGCCTCTTCCGCGGGGCACATTCAGGACAGTACCACTACCGCCGATCTGGAGGGGGTACCTCCACTCCCACGCACCCGAAGTGGAACCACTCATCGCATAGGTTGCAACCTATCATGTTTAGGTCCCCCTTAGGGGCGCTGCACACTGGACAGAGCCAAACGTCGTCTTCTGCAGGGGGCTCCAGACTCTCTCCCGCAGGAGCCCCAGGAGAAAGGTGTGGAACAATAACAGTATCCTCCTCGATGTCGGGTGACAAGGAGAGCTCCAATGGATATAGATGTTTCAGGGAGTGGACTTGGACAGGCCCATCACCTTGTCTTACTCGGGCCGACCGGATGACACCGTCATCTCCTTCAAATAACTTCAAAATAGTCCCTAGGATCCAAAAGGGTCTAGGTTTGAGGGGGCTCTTGACAAGGACCACGTCATTGACCTTTAAACGGTTTCTGAAGGGAACCTAGGATTGTCCGCGAGATTTCTCTCTGAGGCTGAGGAGGTATTCGAGGTACCACTCACGTTGAAACTTATTCAGCCATTTGTTCCGCAGTTCCATAGAGTTTATCAACCTTCTCCGGCTGGGAGGAAAAGAGGAAGAACGGTCACCTCCCTCCAGGTGCAACAACAATCCGGGATTTTCGTTTTGACTCAGGAACATGTTAGGGGTGATGGCTTCTAATTCCCTGTTCCCCGCTTCACGGTAGGTCAAGGGTCGGTTGTTAACCGCTCTCTGGATGTCCGAAACGATAGTCAGGAGGGAAAAGTAAGTGACATTACTCCTGCCGATGACCTTGTAGAGGCAAGTTTTGATTGTTTGGATGCATCTCTCCCACGCACCCCCGAACCAGGGAGAGAAGAGGGGAATCGTGTTCAATTTTATATGGCACGTACCAAATTTTTCTCTATAATCACAGTACAAGAGGAGACGGTTGAACAACCTGCCACTACCCAAGAAGGTTTTGGCGTTGTCGCAATATAAGGCAGATGGAACACCGTAGACATTGGTAAACCGGACCAAGGCCTGGAAAAATGACAAAATGCTCATGTCTGGCACCACTTCAATGTGTACTGCTCGGACGCTCAGGCAGGTGAACAGTAGCAAATACATTTTTCTCTCAGAGTTTCCCTCCCTGACCCAAATGTGCCCTGTAAAGTCGATCCCAGTGTTCTTATAGGGTATCTCGAACTCCACTCGTGAGGCGGGTAGACTGGCAACATTAGGGGGCAATACTGGTCTCGCATTGAACCTTCGACATAGGATGCAGGTCGCCACAGCCTTCCTGACAGCTTGTCTTCCTTGGGGAATCCAATATCCTCTGCGCCTCAGTTCATTGAGAGTAGACCCAACTCCCAAGTGCGAGCATTTGGAGTGACAATCCAGTATTATTAGTTCCGAGATGTGGTGGTTCTTGGCTATCAAGATGGGATTCTTTACCTCATATCCCAGATGGGGGGACTTATCGATTCTTCTGCTGGAACGGATCAGCCCGTCTTGATCGAGGAACAGGTCGAGAGCCTGGACCAGTCGAGGCGTGGACTTCCCGAGAGTGTCCTGAAGAAACTCAAGTTCTTCAGAGAAGGCCTGACGCTGTAACAGTCTCATCAAAAACACTGAAGCCTTCCTTTCACAATCTTCCTTGACCCTTCGCAATTTGTGGACAAATTTATACACCATGGTGGTGACTCTCAATAGGCGGGCAAATCCGGAAAATCGTTCCAGGGCAATTACGGAAGGATATCCCTCTTCCAGAACAACGGAGGTATTTACAGTTGCTCGTGCAATCTCTTGACTGTGCTTGTTGAGGCAAGGCAGTTCTCGAGCTGGCCAGTATGCTCCCATGCCGGTCAACCATGCTGGTCCATGGCACCAAAACCTGAGGTGGGACTTGAACACCCTCAACGTCAATCCCCTAGTGACGAGGTCTGCAGGGTTCTGAGCGGTCTCAACATATCTGAAATAGGGTTTCAGGCTAAACTGAGTCTCCAATTCCTCACCCAGTTGAAGAACGTCGTGCAGTCTATTCGGAGCAAAGATGTTCTTACTGGCCATAGACCGGGAAAGAATCCAGGACAATACCACCTGGGCATCCGTGGCTATATGTAGTCTAGATGGTACAAAACCCTTGCAACCGTTCAAGATGACTGGTAAACACTTGAGAGCCAGATACACAGCCATTAGCTCCAGGGTAGGAAGGCTTCTGTTCTTGATGGGAGCAACCTTAGCCTTAGCGAAGACTAATTCAGAACTATTGTCCTGTACGACGTAAACAGCAAACCCATAGGCCTCTGCTGAGGCATCACAAAACACGAACAACTCTCCAGGTTGGCCCGGTCTGAATGTCCGACGATTAAATTGAAGAAGACCAGGTCCCCTGCAAGGCTTCTCCATCGTGACTGGAACTCCTTCGGGACCTGCTCATCCCAGCCCAATCCTTTCCTCCATAGTTCTCCAATGAGAATTCGGCTCCGCACTGTCACAGGGAGGCAAAGGGACAGGGGGTCGAACAATTTGGCAGCCGCAGAAAGAATGTGTCTCTTGGTACTGGCCTCGGCATTGGGTTCAACAGAGGCAACACGGATTTTCTCCAAGGTGGGGCTGTAACGATAGCCAAACACCTTCTCCCATTCCTCGCCGTGTGTACTCAAGGTACCATCCAGGTGCATTCTGTCTCTGAGGGCGGGACAATTGGTGTTACATGACTGTAACTCAAACCCACCCTTCTGCAATCGCTCTCTAGAAAGGGAATATAGATCCGTTAGCATTGCAGGATCTTCTTCAGTTGTTACTAAATTGTCCACGTAAAAACACCCCTCCATCATGATCCGACATGGGTCACGTGGAAACTGGGCCGCATGGTATTTGAGGATGCAGCTCAGTATAAATGGGCTGGAGACAAATCCAAATATGATGGTAGTGTACCTAAAGCAGCGCAGTCGGTCTCCATCCTTGAGGAAGAAGCAGAATCTGTTTTTGTCGGCCTCCAATCCCAGGCGAATCATTAAAAAGGCCTTCTTGATATCTGCCAAAAGCACACAATCATCAGTCCGGAAGGAGAGCAACAAGTTCAACATGTCTCCAGTCATGTTTACTCTGCCATAAGCAGCCTCGTTCAAGGAGATCGAATTGCCTGTCCTCAGGCTGCAGTTGAACACGGGCCGCAATTTAGTCATGGAAGTGCGATCATTCTTACAAACGGGTCGGTGTGGGATCCAGGTGTACTTTTTGAAGAGTCGAGGAGGTACAAAGATCTCATCAATAATCCCATCCTGCTCTTGCTGAAGGAATACCTCCAAATATTCCTGTTAAATTCCCTTTCTTTCCAAATTGCGGGTCACGCGATCCAAAATGCGCAAAGATACTGCATGGTTAGACGGGACCTGGGCCAATTTATCTTCATGCCAGGGCAACTCTATATATCTAGAGTCCCTCAGGACGACAGATTCCTGAAACTGCCTGATTTTTTCCTGGTCATACTCGGAAAATCTCTCCTGCTCGGGGAGTCCCAAGGACTCTACGCTGAACATCAGTTCCAATCCCCGTTCGACTTGGCTGTCAGAGAAGAAATCGCCAAGGGGGTCTACATAGGTGCTTTCTGATTCCAATACAAAGCAAAGATGGGAGGACTTAACAGGGTCAGTCTGGTCGAGAACACGGTGGAAGGGAAGACGAGTATCGCTACCAGTTGATGATTGGGCGGTCGAGTAGAAATACTCCACCTTACCAAAGGGAATAAGTCCTGCAGGTACCGCAAAGCACCAACCCTGCAGGCAGGGTAACAACTGTAAGGCGCCCAAGTGTCGGATCAGATCGAGTCCCAGAATCCCCTTGATTGATATGTGTTCAGTATCTCGAGCAAACTGTCCAGCGAGCGAGTATTTGGCCCTTTAGAAATCCTCCAATAGGGAATTCAGGTGAGGGATGTTGACTGACAGATCCAACGTATCATCCACTAGGACCGGGATTGACTGCATATGCCCCGTCCTCAAATCAGTCTGTAGAGTCACCTCCCTAAACCGCCTCTCGCATTCACCCAGCAAAGTAGAAAGCTTACGGTCGCAGTCCAGACCGGACAATTTCAGGCATCCCAAAGGTCTCAGGACCTCACCGGACAGATAAGTGCGTCCGCTTCCCGTATCTAACAAGCAGTTGGCATGAACCACCCTTCCGTTTTGGCTGAACGCCACGCTCACAATGGGTGGTAGACTACAAGAAATCCCACAGTCGGAAGCAACCTGAAACGCGGAATCTCTGCGAGAAAAGGAAGTTCTAGATTTCTGAGGGGCGCTCCTACAGGCACCCCGATCAACCCCAAAGGGAGGCTCAGACACTTCACCTCCCCTAACCAATAACCGTTTGATGGCTTCACTAGTGCTCCTCAGAATGGATGACAATGGGGGTATCCTCTTCCCGGAAAGCAAAATCACCTCCACCTTTAACTCTCTAGGAAACTTGGCAAAAAGTAACTTGGCCATGAGTCTGGCTCCAGCCGAAGAGTCGTCGGCGAAGTCGCAGTCGAAGGAGCTTCCTAATTCGCTGAGAAGTGAGCCTGTCCTAGCTAAGAAGTTCTTAAGGTCCGAGTAAGACCGCTCGCGTTCGAGAAGGAAGTCAATAACGTCCTGGAATATTTGGTCAATGATTTCGTCTGTATCCAGATATTCGGTCTTAAGGATGTTGAGTGCCACCTGGTAGTTCCTGTTGGTCACGTTCAAGTGATTAACTAACAGCAATGGTCTGTCGGTTAGTGAACACTTGAGGAAATTTAACCTTTCGGCATCATTAGCCATACCCGTCACGCAGTTCTCAAATCGAGACAGGAAATTCCAGAAGGCCATGTGGTCAGAGTCCAAGGCCAGACCGCTGAATGTGGGTCCCACGATCTGAATTTGAGGAGGTTTCACTATAAAGGAGGACACCCGACTGCCTGATGTAGAAGCAGAAGCACATGGAGACAGTGTTTGGTCTGGGAAGGTGTCACAATCCACTGGAGTTAGGACAGAACCAATCTCCTCCAATTCTTTATGGAAATCCATTTGTTCGGACAACCATTCCTCCTCTATTTTCGCAGCCTTACTCTTGGAAGAGGCAGAGAGCTGCAGCTTGGTGATCCGTATCTCGATTTCCGTCATGAATTCCTGTATTTGGCCCTTCCATACCGAGAATACATGAGCGGTAATATCGTCTCTATGAGACATCCTCATCCTTCCTCGAATTTTTTCCTTCAGGAGAGACACTTGAGCGAGTAATTCCTCTTGGCGGTCCGCCATTTTATCGTAACAGAACAGGTGGGTAACACGGCCGATAGCTTGCAGTTGTTTCGCAAAATGTGGAAAATTCTTTCCACTCTTGAGGAGTAGGAGGAGTAGGAGAGATCGGAGTGGGTACAGCAGCAGCTGTTGCGAAACACTGCTTAATTCCGCTCCCAAAGTCTGTCTGGGATTTGATAACATCGAGAGAAGGAAGGAGAGGCTCTTTAATAGAGTAGTAACAGGAAATGCCTCCCCTTCACTTCCGGCCAAAAGGCAATAAAAACGAGGCCAGTAGTGACCTCACTTTCAGTCAAGTAAACAAACCACCGATGCCTCACCGATCGCTAGTAGTCCCAAGTCAAGTAAGTTATTTCACTTGGTTTTTCGACACATATTAAGATCTGATTGTTTTATAAAATAAAAACTTGGATGCGTCCAACAAAATTTAATCGAGCATTTTGGAATAAACTGGAAATCGAAAAATATTATGAATCGACTAAATTTAACAAATGAAAAATATAACTAATGATGTTTTGTTTTTTTAAATATAAACTAGAAAGAAGGACCCAGTAGTGTTTCGCTTACCCCGCGTTATTAAGCGTTGTTGTTGTTGTTGTTGTTGTTGTTGTTATTATTATGATTATTATGATTATTATTATGATTATTATTATAATTATTATTATTATTATAATTATTATGATTATGATTATTATTATGATTATTATGATTATTATTATGATTATTATGATTATTATTATTATTATTATTATTATTATTATGATTATTATTATTATTATGATGATTATTATTATGATTATTATTATGATTATTATGATTATTATTATAATTATTATTATTATTATTATAATTATTATGATTATTATTATGATTATGATTATTATTATGATTATTATTATAATTATTATGATTATTATTATTATTATGATTATTATTATGATTATTATTATGATTATTATGATTATTATTATAATTATTATTATTATTATTATAATTATTATGATTATTATTATGATTATGATTATTATTATGATTATTATTGTAATTATTATGATTATTATTATGATTATTATGATTATTATTATAATTATTATGATTATTATGATTATTATGATTATTATTATGATTATTATGATTATTATTATGATTTGTACTCACTAGGAGTTCTCACACTGATCATCGTCAGTGATTGCTCACCGACAACAACCAGTGGTATTTCCTGGAGTCTGAGTGACAACAAGCCTCCCCAGATTTCCAGTATTCTTCACCTCTTTTCGATAACGATGCAGTATCGCAACAGCCTCTTACCATTGATTTCTCGCTGGTAAGGACAATTGGTCGTCTCTGGGATTTGGTTGGCAATAAACCTCCCCAAGGTCCCAGCATTCTCTGCACTTTTCTAGTGATGGTATAATGTGTGCTGTCCCTCCTCGGTCTTCTCATCCTCTTCGACCCTCTACAAATATTTTGTCTGGTGTCAGCCTAGGCCGGCACCATTTAAAAATAAAAAAAAATAAATAAATAAAATAAAAAAACGTATATATATATATATATATATATATATATATATATATATATATATATATGTAAATAAAAAATATTAAGATCATAAATAAATAGAAATTCCTTAATTTTTTTTCTTTTCTCTTTGCTTATTTTAAAAAAAATCATTTTTAATTCTTTTTATTTTTTTGGGGGGGGGGAGATGGAGGAGCTTATAGTGTTTCTAGTAATTTCTGTTTCTTTGGTTCATTTTTGTGTAGTGATAGCTGAGGCCGGTGTAATTTATTGGGGGGGGGGGAATTATGAAGTGCCGTTTCTTGCAGTTTCTGTACCTTAGTTTTTGTTGTGGTGTTCTTCGTGTGGTTTTGTTTTCTCCCTGTTGTAAATTCCTTGTGACTGGTTAGCCTTTGTAGCTTATGCGTGTTGGTTTCCGCATTCGAGGATTTTCCTTAAGATTGCAGCTGTTTTGATCATTGCCGTCCTTTGTATGGTTTCGATGGTCCCTTTGATTCCAATTTCTCCCTATCTTTTCTACAGTTTTTTGGGGATTGTTCCTAGTGCTCCTACGATTATTGGTAGTATACTAACTTTCTTCATGCTCCATATCTCTTTCAGTTCTCTGGCTAGTTCCGTGTATTTACTTCGTTTTTCCGTGTCTTTGATCTTCACTCTATGGTTCTGCTGGAACGGCGAAGTCTACGATTTTACAAGATTTTTCATTTTTGTCAATTATAATAACATCAGGTTTCCTTGCTTGTATGAGTTTATCTGTTTGTATATCCATATCCCAGAGGATTTTGTGTGTTTCGTTTTCCAGTACTGTTTCTGGTTTATGTTCGTACCATTTGTCTACATATTCGAAATTCAATTGTTTGCACAGTTCCCAGTGTATTACTTTCCCAACACAGTCATATCTGTTTTTGTATTCTTTATTATTATTATTATTATTATGATTATTATTATTATTATTATGATGATGATTATTATTATTATTATTATTATGATTATTATTGTTATTATTATTATTATGATTATTATGATTATTATTATTACCACAATAACAAACAACCATTACGTCCATTAACACCAAACAGACTTTCATTCTTTGCCTTCTTGCTGGGAACAAAGTGTTGTATCTGTTTTATCTTTAGTCAGGAAAAGAAATTCTTCTTGACTAGCCAATTTATATATTTGTCCCATTAAAAGTGTCCCCTTTTTGGGTGATTTAGATATCCTCCTCATAAAAAACAACAACGTTGATCTAACCTTTTCCCCCATGGAGAGACAAGTAAACAGGAACTCCAAAACTAATCCAAAGTCTAGGGTAGTAGTGACTCATGTTAAGTCCTGAGTGGCGATTAGGATGAAAGCATGCCATTTATTAACCCCAACACTGGATAAATTAACCTAAGTAAATCCATTCCTTGGAAATTTCCATGTGAAATATTAATTTTTAAAAGAATAGTTTGTAATGTTTAACTCTAAGGTCAGTCTTAGCGTAGATAAAAACAAACGGGGAAGGGGGTCATTTCTATGGGTGCTTATCAAGTTTAGCGAGTACTTTCGAAAAAAAAAAAACTGAGGAATATCTGTTTGATGTACGTACCTCCCATGGGCTGAATATATCCTACACCAAAAAAGCACGTAAATTAATCGAGTAGTTTATTTTTATAAAAGAAAATTAAATTCTTGTCCGCTGGGTATGCTTTTGATTAGTGGTTTTGCATTACTAAATCCCTAAAACGAGATGGGGTCTGTCCCCCGGTAGAGCGATTTGGCAATGTCTTGGCCTGCTAGTAGCCTAACTTGATGGATGAATGTGTCCTTCTGGTTGACTATGGGTGCTTCTGGTGATTGACTCCTGCTAACGGCCTGCTTATCTGTCATGGACGGTGGAATTCAAATTCAAATGGTCGGGTTTCGGAACTATGCGCGGTACATGGGCTCAGTGGACCCATTCTCGATCTCGCTTGTCATCCTGTACAAGTAAAACGGAATCGTTTGATTTCACCACGTCAATCGTCCCAATCCACGGTAAATGACAATTGTGTGATACTGCAGATTTTGGTCGATGTAGCAAGACTTCATCGCTGGACTGTATGGGGTCTTCGCAATTGACCAAGTTGACCGTCGAATCTGTGGTCAGTCTCATTGCTTCTGAGTGCTCCCCTGTTGTCTCAATAATTCATTTATTTGCATTCCATAGGCCGTGAGGATGTCTCCACTAGTTCCTAGGGTAATGATGAGAGGGATGAAAGGGGTTATCCTTTTATCTTCTCGTAAAGAAATGGAACAACGAAAGTATTTCTGTAACTATAACAAAAAGGGGTTTTATTAACTCAAGGTTACCTATACCGTTTGGTATATGTAGAAGAGAGTGGGACGGTGTCCGTCTGAGGAAGAGGAAGAATATAAGAGTTCTTAGGGTCGCCCGTGGATTTCTTCAAGTGAAGATGGTAGTAGTCGTCAAGTGGCGACGGCGGCGGGAGAGAGAGTGTTTCCTCGTTCCTCACTGGTGCTCTCTGCGATGTGTCCAAGCTGGTGCCAGGAGGTCGTCTGATCTTTTTCTTCGAACCCTAAGGGGACGTAAGTAGTCCCTTAGGGAACTAAAGATATTACTGCGCCCTGTGATTTGATTGGACAAGCCAGCTCACAGGGACAGTGATTACGCATTCAAAAGTAATTCCTATTGGTGACTGCTACATCTGCATGTGATAACATTATGTGGGGATAACCCCGTTGTGCTGCTGATCATTCATTGAGGATACGTCGGTCCACTCGCATCTCCGGTCTTCACATAACATGAATATTACGTTCTTCAGGTTGCGGTGCTGCCCCTCAATGTTTCCCCGAGCTTTGGGGCTGCCATCGATAGTACAGGTTCTGCTTGATTGAGGTAAACTCACAGAACAATCTGTACACCTGGCCTGTGAAATGTGTGCTTTGGTCAGATGATATTATACTTGGAATTTCCTTGTGTCGTAGGAAAAAACTGAATATGTCTCTTGCTGCATCCAGGGGGTGGTCCCGTGCGCACGGTATCGCCGTTATGTGGCAAGTAAAACTGTTAAGAATCGCCTAAGTGTACCACATGCCTTTGGATGAAAGCATCTCCACGAAATCTGTGTACAGTACTTCAAAAGTTTTATTGCCCCTTTTACAGTGGCAAGGTTGTGTGTGACCCTGACGATCGTAGTTCCCTTTCCGCTTGGCGCATGTCGTGCATAATTCTACATACACCTGTTATTCTCTCTTTTTGTATTCCCATCAGAAATCTTTTAGATGATCTTGCATTGATATTTGTCCCTTGCTCAGTTCTGTGGGTACACCTGCTTTTTTAACGGCTGGAATAGCCTTTCTTGGCTTCGGCTAACTTGGGTAATGTGTGTCAATAATGCCTTGTCTGGGCTTAAAATGTCCGTCTCAGGTCACACCATTTTTGTGATATGTACGCTACCGACTTTGACACCGTAGAAGAGTTTAATCGTATGTCCCTGTCCAGGTATTTTTGTGCGTCATTTGCGATGCCTCCAGCATCCGTAGTTTCCACTACGTGTGAAAAAATATTCAATACCCACATTTTTACCTTCTCACTCATAAACATGGCGCCCATTAATGAACAAACTGTGTCCGCCGACATTTCTGTCTGTTTTTCTTTCTTATATGTGTCCTTTATGTGGACTACCGCCTCTCTAACTGCGCTTTTCAATCTTCCTGCGAAATCTGTTAGTCTTTCACCATTCTTATTTTGAAGGTCTCACGCAATGCTCAAGTGCTGGAAATTTGATATATGGCTACCATCTGCCAATAACAGGAAAGCCTTTAATTGGTCAAAAGATGCTGTCTCTTTATACACGAAAGTATTCCTTTTCTAAATTGTAAACTAATGTTTTCTTTTTGTTTATTTGTTTTTCTTCTTTTTACCAAGTTTTTCACGGTGTTTTCACAGTTAATCGCCTAAAAAGGAAGAATCTCATTTTTTTCGAATGTAGGGTGTATTTGTCTGAGATTGTTAATGTACACATTTACTATTTTTTGATAAATTTAATTAATGTTTCTTCATTATTATTTTTTGTTAAATATAAATTAATGTTTCTTCATTATTATTTTTTGTTAAATATAAATTAATGTTTCTTCATTATTATTTTTTGTTAAATATAAATTAATGTTTCTTCATTATTATTTTTTGTTAAATATAAATTAATGTTTCTTCATTATTATTTTTTGTTAAATATAAATTAATGTTTCTTCATTATTATTTTTTGTTAAATATAAATTAATGTTTCTTCATTATTATTTTTTGTTAAATATAAATTAATGTTTCTTCATTATTATTTTTTGTTAAATATAAATTAATGTTTCTTCATTATTATTTTTTGTTAAATATAAATTAATGTTTCTTCATTATTATTTTTTGTTAAATATAAATTAATGTTTCTTTATTATTATTTTTTGTTAAATATAAATTAATGTTTCTTCATTATTATTTTTTGTTAAATATAAATTAATGTTTCTTCATTATTATTTTTTGTTAAATATAAATTAATGTTTCTTCATTATTATTTTTTGTTAAATATAAATTAATGTTTCTTCATTATTATTTTTTGTTAAATATAAATTAATGTTTCTTCATTATTATTTTTTGTTAAATATAAATTAATGTTTCTTCATTATTATTTTTTGTTAAATATAAATTAATGTTTCTTCATTATTATTTTTTGTTAAATATAAATTAATGTTTCTTCATTATTATTTTTTGTTAAATATAAATTAATGTTTCTTCATTATTATTTTTTGTTAAATATAAATTAATGTTTCTTCATTATTATTTTTTGTTAAATATAAATTAATGTTTCTTCATTATTATTTTTTGTTAAATATAAATTAATGTTTCTTCATTATTATTTTTTGTTAAATATAAATTAATGTTTCTTCATTATTATTTTTTGTTAAATATAAATTAATGTTTCTTCATTATTATTTTTTGTTAAATATAAATTAATGTTTCTTCATTATTATTTTTTGTTAAATATAAATTAATGTTTCTTCATTATTATTTTTTGTTAAATATAAATTAATGTTTCTTCATTATTATTTTTTGTTAAATATAAATTAATGTTTCTTCATTATTATTTTTTGTTAAATATAAATTAATGTTTCTTCATTATTATTTTTTGTTAAATATAAATTAATGTTTCTTCATTATTATTTTTTGTTAAATATTAATTAATGTTTCTTCATTATTATTTTTTGTTAAATATAAATTAATGTTTCTTCATTATTATTTTTTGTTAAATATAAATTAATGTTTCTTCATTATTATTTTTTGTTAAATATAAATTAATGTTTCTTCATTATTATTTTTTGTTAAATATAAATTAATGTTTCTTCATTATTATTTTTTGTTAAATATAAATTAATGTTTCTTCATTATTATTTTTTGTTAAATATAAATTAATGTTTCTTCATTATTATTTTTTGTTAAATATAAATTAATGTTTCTTCATTATTATTTTTTGTTAAATATAAATTAATGTTTCTTCATTATTATTTTTTGTTAAATATAAATTAATGTTTCTTCATTATTATTTTTTGTTAAATATAAATTAATGTTTCTTCATTATTATTTTTTTAAATTGTAAACAAATCTTTTGTATGTACACAACTTTGTGCTTTTGAACTTTCTTGGCTGGACCCATTTAGTTTTGTGTATTCTCAGATTTGTATTATCTCCTCTTACTGATGTTAATTTGTAACCCCATATTGTTGCAGGGGCCAGTCATCTGAAGGATCACTCTTACAACTAAGAAAGTAGACACAGACAAAGATACATTCGCAAAGAGGAGGAGACAAACGTAGATGAACCATGAAAAATAGAGGTTGTATTTTTGCATCAAAGGTACAAGTGGAAATAACAGAATAACTGGAGAGACAGACTTAAGCAGGCACTGCAGGAAGGAGCTTAAGCAGGCACTGCAGGAAGGAGCTGAAGCAGACACTGCAGGAAGGAGCTGAAGCAGGCACTGCAGGAATGAGCTGAAGCAGGCACTGCAGGAAGGAGCTGAAGAAGACACTGCAGAAAGGAGCTGAAGCAGGCACTGCAGAAACCAGAGCAGGAGCAGGAACTGAAAAAGCGGGCTGGAGCAGGAGTTGGAGCAGGAGTTGCACAGGTGTCAGAGCTGGGGAAAGGGTGCCGTAATATCTGACCAAGGGCCGTGATAGTGGGTGCCGTCGACAGCGCCTGAGGAGACAGAGTGGGGATTCGAGACGAGGCGCAAAGGACTCGAATGAGCTGCTGAGTGAGGAAACACACTCCTTTTATATTGTCCTGTGAGTTGCTCCTGGTGTGAAACTTTGATCAGACCTGATGGGTTGGTTCAGTAACAATGTGTGCAGAAAAAAGAAAATGTATTGAATTCCAGTGTTGCAAATTTAGCGACTTTCCCGTTAAATTTGGAAACTTCATTTTGAATCTAGCGATTAAAATTTTTATCTGGCGGCTAACGGTTCTTTTTTGTAAAACCTGGAGATTTTGTTCGACACTCACCTCTATAGTTTTAAATAAGGGCTAAACCTCCCCAACCCCCATTTTAAAATAAGTATTTACCAACTTGGTAAAAGTGCAGAAAAGTTAGAAGTCAAGAAATTCTTAAAAAACAACAACAAACACATATGACTTATAGCCAACGAAGTGAAATTTAATTATCGATCGACCGGTATACTTGTTACGTGCTGAAACTGACTTTAATTTCTTATTTAAAAATAGTATGTAGTTTTATGCGGTCTTTACACAAAGGAGAAAAAATGACCGCTTTTCGCTTGACTGGGGGTGCTTTATTTATGAAAAGTTGTAAACAAAATAAATTATCCTATCACTAACCCTGAGTCCGAGTTGCAACCCCAAACTTAGGGATAGTGGTAGCGATAGTTTTTTTTTCTTCAAATTTTCAGGAATTAAGCCTCAAACAGTTAAGCGACAAGCAAACATTTATTTCCCACGTTGAGGCTTCATTTACTTTTAAATATAGATATAATTTCTATTTAATTTTAGAAACTTCTTAATGTTTTCTCATAATGTATGGTCTCCAAGATTTTCATAAACTCGTGAGATTTTCATCTTGTGCCATTTTTTCTATTTATCCACTTGTGCCATTTTACCCTAATCCCACAAACCACCATTCAGAACGATTCTAAAATCTATCAATTCACAGGTGAAGGCACCCAAGGATGTCACATTTGGTTGTATTTGAAGTGTCGAGTCATAAACAGAGTCGGCATGACCAGGGCGAAGATGTTCAATGATTATTATAGTGTGGTGACAAATTGACGATTAACGCTCTTCAGTAGTGTGGAAAGTTTTTATAACAATTGAACGCCCCCCTCCCCCCTACTGATATAAATTCTCTGCGATAACCGTCCTTCGTCTTTGATGTTGGAAGAACATCCTCAGTTGCCAGCAGCCAACACTCTGGTAAGTCACCGCTCTTCCTATTTTCCACAAATTTAAAGATATTTTTCGAGAAGACATAAAAATAAACTATTTTTATATTACAAATAATGTCTTCTTATTTTTCTTTCCAATGATGTATCTGCTTTAAAGAAAGAAATTACTTTTCGATTTGTAAATTTTAAAATTAAATGTCTGCTTATTTAGTTTCTTACAAACAAACCATGAAATGATTAAATTGTAAATAGGCAATCTCTGAAATAAAAACAAAGGATCTTGAGGACGAAATTACCTCCCTTGATTGTCGCACTTTTGGAAACCATAAGTGAGAAGTCGATTTATCCGGAAGTCAAGACATTACTATATTTCTTTAAATATTTTAATGTCACTTGAAACATCAGAAGCACCATAATATCTTCTTTTTCTTTCCAATGATGTATCTGCTTTAAAGAAAGAAATTACTTTTCGATTTGTAAATTTAAAATTAAAGTTCTGCTTATTTAGTTTCTTACAAACAAACCAAGAAATGATTAAATTGTAAATAGGCAATCTCTGAAATAAAAACAAAGGATTTTGAGAACGAAATTACCTCCCTTGATTGTCGCACTTTTTGAAACCATAAGTGAGAAGGTGATTTATCCGGAAGTCAAAACATTACAATAAGGTAAATATTACATGAAAAATACTTATCAATTATTGTTGTATTGTTTGTTTTGTTTTTGAAATCGATAAGTTACAATTTTATTTTAATAAAATCTGTTGTGAATGACGGACAGACGTGAATAAGATGTGAATTGGAATTACAAAGGTTAAACAAAGAAATGACCCCCACCCCCCTTTTGTTTTTATTTAAGATTAACCTTAGAGTTAAACATTGCAAACTACCCTTTTAAAAAATAGTATTTCACATGGAAATTTCGTAGGAATGGATTTACTTAGGTTAATTTATCCAGTGTTGGAGTTAATAAATGGCATGCTTTCATCCTGATCGCCACTCACGACTTAACATGAGTCACTACTACCCTAGACTTTGGGTTAGTTTTGGAGTTCCTGTTTACTTGTCTCTCCACGAGGGAAAACGTTAGACCAAAATTGTTTATTTATGTGGAAGATATTCAACTCCCTGAAACGAAGACATTCTGAATGGGGCAAATATATAAAATGGCTTCTTCTGACTGAGAACAAAACAGATAGAACACTTTGACCCCAGCAAGAAGACAACAAATGAAGTCTGTTGGTGTTAATTAACATCATGTTTTTTGTGTTTATTATTATTATTATTATTATTATTATTATTATTATTATTATTATTATTATTATTATTATTACTAGGTACGTGCAAAATTAATGGCCGCTTGCACTGACCCTCGTTCTTAAAAGTGTCTTTCCTTAATTTTTTAAAGCAGTTTTCGTTTAACTTTTGATTGTGTTTGAAAGATAAAAGCCTAATGTTATTATATAAAAGGAAACAAATGTATATTTACGTTTGAAAAAAAAATTAGAATTAAAAATGTTGTCAAAAACCCCTATAAACGTTAAAAATTGATCAAAACTGCACATTCGATAAAACACGTTTTAAATTCGCTGGAAAGATAAATATCAATTTTTTTTAACTATTTCAAAGAAAATTATTAAATTTAGTCTTAAGAGAATGAATTAAAAAAAAATTGACCTTCATTTTTCTACTAAAACTTGTCGAATTATCCTAAAGAAAAAAAAAGAAAAGATACGTCACGGACGCATTTTGTTCATAAAAGTAAGTATAAACAAAATTTGGCGACCAAATCTGAAAGTATGGAAGCCCTGAACTGCAGTAATATTTATTTTTATTTAAAAAAATTTATATGGAAGTTATGCTTTATAGAAATTGAAAAATGATTAGAACTTAATTTCTTTATTTTTTAAGGTTACGAAAAATATTCTACATTAAATTGACAAGTATGGAAGACACGAATTTATTATTTTTTTGAACAGAATGTTTTTTAATAATTTTCCCTTATTTTTATTTTTATGTACTGGTGCAGATTAGGACCCAAGCTAACTCTGGCCCTAAACCTGTTACATGTCTGGAGTTTGGTTTCAGCATTTGCCAATTTTATTTTCATGTTAGATATTCTAGCATTTTGTTTTGTACTGTTGAATTTTCTTTTTAGGAAGGAAAGTTCTTTTTTACTTTTGCTAGTTTTGTTAACAAAAGTTTATTAGTTGGAGAAGTAGAGGCAGAAGCAATGGATGCAGTTGTTGATTTAGTATAAATTATGCCTTTTCTTGAAAAATACTTTCAATTTACAAATCATAGAACTGGTTATTGGTGGGTAACCATTTCGTCTGTTTTCCACAGTAGCCCATTCTTGTATTCTATTCTGTGAAAATCCTTATCGATAAATTTCTTTACTATGTGCCCAACTAAAACTGGATGAGAATTCTGAACTTAGGATACTGCTCCTGGATATATGATAGCATAGACATCTAAAAATTAAAAGAAAATGTAATAAGAAAGTTAATTAATTAAATTTTTCTGTAATGAAATAAAAAAGAAAATCTTATTTAATTATAATATTTTCGAATGTACAGAAATAAGATTTTACTTATTTTATCTACAAAGATTTATATTTAATGTTATAACTTAAAAAAAAATTAACTTTTTTTTAAAACTGAAGAGTGGGGTCAAAATGATTTTAACAGTTTGGGGATTCCCTCCCCCCATTCCTCCGAGAGGGTTAGTTTAGAAGACCGTAACAAATGTTTTGCAAAATAATTCATGGAAATGTTTAAAAAGTAATAATGGTGCTTCTTTAAGCATATCTGTAAAAAAAAAGCTAAAGAAATTGTTTACCAATGATTTCCTTAGAATTTGAAATAACTTTCTTTCAAATGTTAAAATTATTTTTACGTTAACGTTACGAAATCCTTCAATTTGATCAATTATTTTTACATGATGATTGATTAAAAACTTGAACAATTACATTACTCGATTTATTTTTATAGAATTAATTTAATTTTAAAATACATTAATTATTTAAAAATAAAACTTAATGGGTATTTTTTTATTTTAAGCTAAAATAGTATTTAATTTTCAGTGTGAAAAAGTAAATAAATATTCATTGAAAAAAATTAAAACATTAACAAATTATTGTTAACGTTTTAATTTTTTTTAATAACAATTATTTATAATTAAATAAATAAAATTCAATTTTAAAGAAAATGTCATATTTGAACTATTTATTTATTAAAAATTTTAAAACTTTTTAAAGAATATTTATTAATGAAAAAAACAAAGAAAAATTTACGTTTTATCTTTCCAATGAATTGTGAAATTAACATTTTAGTGGGAGTGAATGGTGGGAGGTCTAATTGCGCCTGTTTATTACATAGCGTGCCTTCCATAGCCTTGCGAATCGATCGTTAGTAGAAATTATTCAATTTTTTAAATTCTTTTTTTCGTTAACTTACTGGGTCACAAATGTGTAAATGTTTGGTTTATTTTCAAGATTATAAACAAGAAATTCTTGCGCTGATGATGACTCGTTTCTCTATGAAAGGGAAATATAATTACGTCGCATTTTTTATTTTTCCAAAAACTTTAATCATTAAAATCGCATGAAATATTTTTTGCAATTATATTATTTTTTTGGTGAAAATATTGATTAAACAATGCTTTATTTAATAATAATATCGCTAATTCAAAGAATTAATTTTTCTTCGAGTTATAGTGATTTTATTAACACGGTATTTACTGGCCTTTTTCGTAATATATATGAAATATTTTGAAAAAAATGTATTTGTTACCATCTACGATCCTTTATTTACATAAGTAACAGTTAAAAAATCATGCATTTTTTTTATTAATATATAAAAAAATAACTTTAGTAAAGGTGTATTTTCTTTTTAAAAAATAATACATTTTCACTAAGATTTAAAAAAAAATAATAGTTTCATTATATTCCGTGATTGTTGATTAATAAATATTGAAAATTTCAGTAAAAATGGTTGATTTCCTGAATTTTAGTGTATTTTTAAGTGAAGGGGGGGTCAAAATGTTTTTTCATTTTTGGGAATCGGCCATTGATTTGCACGTACCTATATTACTATTACTATTATTATTATTATTATTATCATCATCATTATTATTATTATTGTTATTATCATTATTATTATTATAATTATTACGCTTAAGAACGCGGGGTAAGCGAAAAACTACTGGGTGCTATTGAATATTACAGTGTGATTTCACTTGGTTACTATGAAGTTTAATCTTAGCCTTTTCATGCTTCATAATTAACAGACAAATGTATTTAATTAATTTATTTTTGTAATTTTGTCATTTTTAGCAAACAAACGAAAATATAAAACATCAAAAGAATTAAAGATATCGATTTTCAAGATAATCGACGCAACTGTAAACGGTGGTGGAAAAATCGATCGTTTTTTTATCTTGATTTTATTTTGTTTTATCATTGTTCCAAATAAAAGAAATTCAATCAATGCAAATGTCTAATATATTTGTTTACATGGATACGATATTGACGGGCAGATTCCTTCTTTCTAGTTTATATTTTGAATAAAAATAAATCCTTAATTATATTTTTCTATTTAGTTAAATTTAGTCGATTATTAAACTTCCTAATATTTTTCGATTTCCAGTTTATCCCAAGATGCTCAATTTATTCGATCGCATCCAAGTTGAGAAACTTTTAGAAAAACAATCAATTTTTAATATGAGTGTTGCCAAAAAATTCTTGCAATGAAGTTTGAGTAAGAAGCCGATTTATCCGGAATTCAAGTTGAACAAGAAGAACGCTCATTACAATAAGGTAAATATTGCATAAAAAATACGTCTCCGTTAATGTTAAGTATTGTTTTTAATGTAAAAGAAAAGTCGGTTAATGATAAGTACGTGCAAAAATGGCCGTCTCTTGTACGAACTATGCTTATTAAAAAGCGCTTATCATTAATTATTTAATTAGTTTCCGTGTAAACTTTGATTGTGTTTGAAAGATAAAAGCCTAAACTTAATCTCTAAACGAAAAAAATGCATATTTAGATGTGAAAAATAAATTATAATAAAATATGTAATCACGGCGGTCAAAAAACCCAAAAATTCAGTGAATTTTGAACTTTGAAAAAATTACTTGTAAAAATCCCTTGAAAGATAAATATAAGTTTTTAGGAACTATTTCAAAGATAATTATTCAATTAAAGTCATAAGACTCGGAATTAAAAAAAAATCCTACGTTTTACTAAAAATTAGCAAAATTATCTCTCCAAAAGTCATAAATGAGTAAAATCCGCCATCACTTAGTTGGAAAAAGGCTTTGTTTACCAATTGCCTATCGCTATGCAAAATATATGGAAGCCAAAAATGTCATAATTTATCATTTTTAACTTTATATATAAAAATGGTTTTGTAATAGTTTATAGAAGTTGAAAAATTATTATCCATTAATTTCTTTATTCTTTTTGAGGTTATAAACAAATTTAAGTACCCTTATTTTGTTATGATAAAAAAGGAAATGCTTATTTAATTAAAATATTTGTGAGTGTACGCAATTAAGATCTTATCTTATTTTTAACTAAAAAGGTTCATATTTAACTTGGTATTAGTTTTTAATTTAGTAATACTCTGAAATTATTGATGACGTCTGTTTACCAATGTTTTTTTCCTTAGAATTTGAAATAACACTTTTTTAAAATGTTAAACATTATTTTTACGTTACGAACTGCGTCAATTTCATCACTTTTGTTTACATTATTTAAAATTTTAGTTACTCGATTTATTCTTAACGTGTCGTAACGATAAATTACATTGATTCTTTTTAAAATAAAGTGTATTTTTTTTTAATTTTAAGTGTGAAAAAGTAAATTAAAGTCAATGACTACACTGACAATTTATTCATTGAAAAAAAAAAGTTAAAACAGTTATTTATTGATAAACAGAATTCAATTTTGAAAGAATGTCATGTTTGAATTCTCTTTATTTATTAATAAATAATTGTTTTTAACTTAAATATTTATTAATGAAAAAAAGACAAAACAAATACAAATAAATCCAAATAATTGACGATGAATTGTGAAATTACCGAAATTGTTGAATCTCTAAAAATAAAATTTTGAGGGCGGTGTAAAAGTGAGTGGTTGTTGGAAGGCTAATCCCACCTGGTTATTACATAATTTTGTATTGGTATGGTAGCCCCTACCATACCAATCAAAGTTCATCGTTAGTAGAAATTATCCAATTTTTTAAATTCGTTTGTTCGTTAAGTTCTTGGGTCTTAACATTTTCAATTTTTGGTTTATTTACAAGATTATAAAAAAATTGTTGCGCTGATGATGCCACGTTCATGTATGAAAAGGAAATATAATTATGTCGCATTTTTTATTTTCCCAAAAACTTTAATCATTAAAATCACATGAAATAGTTTTTGCAATTATATTATTTTTTTGATGAAAATATTGATTAAACAATGCTTTATTCAATAATAATAACATCGCTAATTCAAAAAATTAATTTTTCTTCGAGTTATATAAATTTTGTTAACACGGTATTTAGGGGCCTTTTTCGTAATATATAAAAACTATTTAATTTTTTTTTTAATTGTTAACATCTACAATGCTTTATTTTCATAAAAAAACAAAAAAAATGCAATTTTCTTTATTCATATATAAAAATATAACTTTAGTAAAGGTGTATTTTCTTTTTAAAAAATAATAAATTTTCACTAAGATTTTAAAAAAAGAAAAGAAAGAGTTTCATTATATTCCGTGATTGTTGATTAATAAATATTGAAAATTTCATTAAAATTGGTTGATTTCCTGAATTTATGTGAAGGTGTGGGGTTCAAAATGCTTTTACATTTTGTGAATTGGCCATTGATTTTGCACGTACCTAGTAAATGATGATTTTATTTTAAAAATAAATCTTTAATAAGATTTGAATCAGAATAAAAGGGCTAAACAAAAATAACCTTTGTTTTTACCTATCAACACCACTTGCGTTTGAAAGGGCCAACGTGAATAACCTTTTGCAATGAAAATACATGTCACGAATCTCAATAGTCACAAGATTAATTGTTTTTATTTTTTACCTCCCTTAACCTAGCCTATAGATTAATTGTTTTTATTTTTTACCTCCCTAAACCTAGCCTATAGATTAATTGTTTTTATTTTTTACCTCCCTAAACCTAGCCTATAGATTAATTGTTTTTATTTTTACCTCCCTAAACCTAGACTATATATTAATTGTTTTTATTTTTTACCTCCCTAAACCTAGCCTATAGATTAATTGTTTTTATTTTTTACCTCCCTAAACCTAGCCTATAGATTAATTGTTTTTATGTTTACATCCCTAAACCTAGCCTATAGAGCAATTGTTTTTATTTTTTATCTCTCTAAACCTAGCTTATAGATTAATTGTTTTTATTTTTACCTCCCTAAACCTAGCTTATAGATTAATTGTTTTTATTTTTTACCTCCCTAAACCTAGCTTATAGATTAATTGTTTTTATTTTTTACCTCCCTAAACCTAGCCTATAGATTAATTGTTTTTATTTTTACCTCCCTAAACCTAGCTTATAGATAAATTGTTTTTATTTTTACCTCCCTAAACCTAGACTATATATTAATTGTTTTTATTTTTTACCTCCCTAAACCTAGCCTATAGATTAATTGTTTTTATTTTTTACCTCCCTAAACCTAGCCTATAGATTAATTGTTTTTATGTTTACATCCCTAAACCTAGCCTATAGAGCAATTGTTTTTATTTTTTATATCCCTAAACCTAGCTTATAGATTAATTGTTTTTATTTTTACCTCCCTAAACCTAGCTTATAGACTAATTGTTTTTATTTTTTACCTCCCTAAACCTAGCTTATAGATTAATTGTTTTTATTTTTACCTCCCTAAACCTAGCTTATAGACTAATTGTTTTTATTTTTTACCTCCCTAAACCTAGCCTATAGATTAATTGTTTTTATTTTTTACCTCCATAAACCTAGCCTATAGATCAATTGTTTTTATTTTTTACCTCCCTAAACCTAGCCTATAGATTAATTGTTTTTATTTTTTAACTCCCTAAACCCAGCCTATAGATTAATTTTTATTTTTTACCTCCCTAAACCTAGCCTATAGATTAATTGTTTTTATTTTTTACCTCCCTAAACCTAGCCTATAGATTAATTGTTTTTATTTTTTACCTACCTAAACCTAGTCTATAGATTAATTGTGTTTATTTTTTACCTCCCAAAACCTAGCCTATAGATTAATTGTTTTTATTTTTTACCTCCCTAAACCTAGCCTATAGATTAATTGTTTTTATTTTTTACCTTCCTAAACCTAGCCTATAGATTAATTGTTTTTATTTTTTACGTCCCTAAACCTAGCCTATAGATTGTTTTTATTTTTTACCTCCCTAAACCTAGCCTATAGATTAATTGTTTTTATTTTTACCTCCCTAAACCTAGCCTATAGATTAATTGTTTTTATTTTTACCTCACTAAACCTAGCCTATAGATAAAAAATGGTAAGAGAGCCAGAAGATGAGAACATCAGCAGACAATTTCTTAGATTTAATTGTACAAATTAGTGAAGTAATAATAACTGAAAACTAAGATTATTTAGGGAATGAGGTAAGAACCAATAAAACAATGAACATTCAAAATATTATGCCAAATAAATGATAAATATAGATAGGAGTTTAAAAAAATGAACTCACTCCAATATAGATATTTACATACAATTAATGTAGCGAGGTAATATGGGTATTGGTGCTTGACGTTATTTCCCTCACAACACGAGTTAAGTATAAAATTTAATCACTATTAACTTAACTAATTTCCATAAAAGTACTTTTAGATCCTCCTAATAGTTTATAATAAAGTATTTGTCACCATTTAATAGAAAATAATACATCTATAATAGCTCATTACAAAGAAAATGACGCACGATATAAGATTTTATTTCATTATGCATTCTGCCCTCGTAGGGAGGTAAGTATATAGTGGCATGAAAACATTTTAGAAGGACAATTCTGCAATGTTTCGTTTGATTATTAAAAAGTTTTCTAAATAAAAATAACACATCCTACATTAAAAATATATATTTAATAAATATTTCTTTAAATAAATATGTTCTTAAACAAGCGCATCCTACAGTAAAAATAAATATTTAATAAATATTTCTTAAAATAAATATTTACCTATATTAATGTAGGGAAATATTTATTTTAAGAAATATTGAGGAAAATCGACGACCACAGCTTTATTATCAAGGTCAACCTGTAACAACATCCGAGAGTTTTTAATTGAAATGGGTGGAAATAAAAGCCTGTAGAGACCTCAGAAAACGGACTCCCCTAAAGTTCAGTCCTTGCACCTACCCTTTTCTACATGTATACCAATGACCAACTTGAATTTGATGAATTCTGCAAATTCATCTATGGAGATGATCTTTGTCTGGCAATGCAAGCAGGGGACTTAATAGATATTTACATACGATTTACAAATGCTATCAATACCCTGACAGAATACTACACAAACAATGCATTAAATGCAAATACCGGAAAGACACAGGTCTGCATATTTTATCTCAACAACTATGAGGCAACCAGGAAGCTTGACATCACCTTGAAATCGCAATGAACTAAAAATGTTTGTTTTTCCTGTCTACTTGTGTTACACTGTGTTACACTGGCCAGAACACTATGCTTCAATAAGAACTGCAAAAAGATAAATGAAAAGGTTGCTACAATGGACAACTTGCTGACAAAACTCGACAATTCAAACTGGAGACCCTAAAACGTTGCACACAACAGCATTATCAGTTTGTTAATCTGCTACTAAATACTAGTAGTACTGTAGTTTGGGCCAAATGAATATAACAATTACTAAATAATGCAAATGAATATAACAATTACTAAATAATGCATTCCACTGAATCACTGGGAAACTATGGCAAACGATAGATCTAGTTGAGTGACATGAAATAAAATTATATTATTTGTTTTGCATTAATATTTCAAATTATTGAAACTACATTGAAGAAGTCATAGCTGTGGAAACATCAGATAACTTTGGATCTGATGACTACTGTCCAAATTTATTTATGCAACCGTAAAAATATTTTTCTGTAAAATCTTAGTCTATTAAATATGAATTTGGTTGCTATTTTTTTTTTCAGATAAATCACAAGAATACATAAAAATATAAGTATCATCTCAAACTAATACTTTTCATTACCTGCTCATTATTTTAGTTTTGAAAAACAGTTTTTTATGTAATTCAGTAGTTTTCACTTTTTGTAGAATAATTAATTTAATCTTGACTGCAAATTATTTATTTTTAATTCGATTATTTTAGCTTTAGATTTATATTTATGTGCTAGTAAAAAACTTAAGATTTATTTTTTTATGTGAAAAATATATTAAAAAAGTACACTTATGCAAATACATTTTTAACAATGAGACATAAAAACTCCTCACGTCTTTTCATTGTATAAAACCAAAATTAATTAATCGATTATTTTACAGACTTATTCCAAAAAATCTGAACTGCATATATCTATAGCACAAAACCTCAACCATAACTACATGACCTTTACAGAAAACAGACAGCTTTAATGTTTAAATTTTTTTTGAATAACAGGTAATTATCCGAATTTAAAAAAATGTTTAGTGTTTTTTTAAGGATTATTGAAATTGCATGAGTATATATTTTTTTTTTTTTAAATTGCACATTTTTTCAAAGGCCAATTAATTCGAACATTGCAACATTTATGAACGTTCTACTCCAAAATTAATACAGTTTATGTTGATTTAAAAAAATAGGAGGTAACACCAATACCAAACTTTGCAATGAATTCATATATTCTAGTTCTCTCTCTTTTCCATTGAATTTGCACTCGATAAATAGACATACACTATCCACAAAATGCAATTTCAGATTCCAAGTCCATTTATTTAATAGTAGTTCATTTCATTTAAGTGTGACCGCTGTTCGAATGGATTCGTCGTATTTGTCTCAGCTCATGGTGTCAATAGCAGCGACACTTACTGCAACACAGGCTATTCCTCCCTTCTAATTGCCTCCAACAACCTTTGCTAGAGTTTACTCGCTATTCTCTTTTGCATAGATCAGCTTGCCATCCCCTATTGATAGTCTCTATTAGCATATATCAGTGAAAGATTATCCATCCAGTCATCCTATTCTTTTTACGTGCACTTGCCTTTCGCTTAGAATGCTGATGGATACTCGAAGGTGGGAAGATCTACACTGAGTTTTAACAGATAGAAAACACCCTCCTCCTGGTAATAATATTTGGGATGTTTTGATGCTCGTTTCCAAAATAGAAAACCATCCAATCCACAGACCTCCAATCCGAGCAACTGAGCGAAAGGAACGACAAGTGTTCAGAAATATATGTTTCAGATGTCACACTTTCATGTATGTTGTCATCATATTCCGAGACTGTCATTCTTGATTTGGTTATCCGGTTAAAAGGCTATGTCCATAATAGACCTCAGTTTTGGCAGAGTCACGTTCAAACCAAATCCCACCCTTGATAAGCAATACCTATTGCTGTGGATAACAATCGTCTGATAGATCCAAAGCGGCTCTTTAACAGGCACTTAAAGATAGGCACATCTAGCAGCACAATGTTTGATCATCATTGTTTTTTTTCTCTTAGTTTACTGGTGTGAAAATGATAGCAACACTGTATGTATACACCTGATGCTCCAGCTCAGCTTTCTCAATCCATTAAATGATGGATTGGCTTATGTCCGAAATACGATTCTATGCCATCAGCTTAAAGTCAATGTCGTCTGTCATCATGCTAATGAGATAGTCTGTAATATTTGCAACTAAACATATTTCAACTTTAATCGCTTCACGTTTACCCCCAAGCATAACTTCCTTCAGGTCTTTCTCCAATCGTAACTGGTTTCAAGTCTTCCTTCAACGACAACATAATAGACGACATTATTTGCAGAGTCACGTTCGATAAGTCGTACCTATTGCCGTGGTAAACAATCGTCTGATAGATCCAAAATAGCTAAAGCAGCACAATGTTTGTTCATTGTTTATTTTCTCTAATTCTTCATGAAATTGTACATAACTTCAATGGTGCATTTAAAAAATAATTTTGTTTGCACAGAACATGTATAAAAATCTGTATCTTTTCTTGAAATGTGTGTTTTAATTTTTTTATATTTGTAGAAACTCCAACAATCAAACAAAAGCCAAATGTCTGATTAGATTTGAATCGATTTACGTCTCTTTATCTTTTCTTAAAATTTTTCTTTTAATTTTCTTTTCATATTTGCAGAATACCCAGCATTGATAAGGAAAACAAGTGTTATTAGATTTGAATTGATCTACATTGGCTTCGATACTTGAAATATAGAAATGACTTACAGAAATAAACTTTGGAATTTCTTGATGTAAATTCCTCAGAGTTAAAAGCAGAAAACAGGAAAAATCATATCCTTATGAACTATGAATTTTTTCTTTCATCAAATCGAACTTTGCAATTTCATATTGAAAAAAAAACTTTTTTGTCAAGTGTGTATGTATTTCTTTTCATCCTAGGCTTATTAAATAAGTGAATAATTGTCGCAATGTCAAATTTCAGGTATCCCAAAAACTGAAGAAAGAATCAGATTCTGCTAATAGTTAAAAAGCTTAATTATAGCTTAACTATCAGCTGCAAATTATTCAGTTTTGTAGAATAATCTATTAAAATATTTATAAAATGATTTATGTTGAACCAAATTCATAGAATCTCTATACATCATGTGATTTACGAAGGGTTTAAATAGCATTTTAATAAACTGTAAATATTAACTAAATATATCATTTTTATTCCATTTACACCGCTCTGCATAGATAGAAGATCATTACCTTTCAATTTAAAATCCATAGATCTAATACTGAGCTGTCACACAGAGGTTAACACAAGTCTAATATATATTATGAATTAGAATTAAAGGCAGGGAATGTTTTTACTAAAACATAAGAGAAATATCAGTCACGACCCCCCCCCCCATTCAGCCAGCTACTCACTTTCAAATCTATAAGAATTTTTATAAATGTTAATATTTCATAATTCACTCCGTTTTTTGCATACAAGCACAATATGTAAAATACATAAATAAAGTGTAGCAAAGAAAATATTGATATTTTGACATAAAATGTTCTATAGATCTGATACTGAAGAGCAACAATATTCTTGTGAAATATGTAGATCTTCTTTTACACAGAAAACACATATGTTGCGACATATAAAAACACATACTAAAAAGAAACCATATTCTTGTGAAGTATGTGGCTCTTCTTTTACAACTACACACTGTGTGTTGCGACATATGCGAACACATACTGGAGAGAAACCATATTCTTGTGAAGTATGTAGTACTTCTTTTACAACTAAACAGAGTATGTTGCGACATATGCGAACACATACTGGAGAGAAACCATATTCTTGTGAAGTATGTGGATTTTCTTTTACAACTAAAGAAAGTGTGTTGTTACATATTCGAACGCATACAGGAGAGAAACCATATTCTTGTGACGTATGTGGCTCTTCTCTTAGAACTAAACAACATATGTTGCAACATATGCGAACGCATACTGGAGAGAAACCACACCCTTGTGAAGTATGTGGGTCTTCTTTTACGATGAAACACATTTTGTTGAAACATATGCGAACGCATACTGGAGAGAAACCATATTCTTGTGACGTATGTGGTTCTTCATTTTCACAAAAACAACATATGTTGCAACATATGCTAACGCATACTGGAGAGAAACCATACTCTTGTGAAGTATGTGGCTCTACTTGTACAACTAAACAAAGTATGTTGCGACATTTGCGAACACATACTGGAGAAAAACCATATTCTTGTGAAGAATGTGGCTCTTCTTTTACAATCAAACAAGGTATGGTGAAACATATGCGAACACATACCGGAGAGAAACCATATTCTTGTGACGTATGTGGCTCTTCCTTTTCACAAAAACAACATATGTTGAGACATATGCGTACGCATACTGGAGAGAAACCATATTCTTGTGACGTATGTGGCTCTTCCTTTTCACAAAAACAAGTTATGTATCAACATATGCGAACGCATACTGGAGAGAAACCATATTCTTGTGAAGTATGTGGCTCGTCTTTTACAACTAAACAAAGTATGCTGCGACATGTACGTACGCATACAAGAGAGAAAACGTATTCTTGTTAATATCTGTGTCTTCGTTTAAAAGAAATGTCGCATGCTAACAGCAACTGTAAACAAAACAATATTGTTGTGAATATATTGTTCATACTTTTTGAACAGATATACTATGTTGAAGAACAGCTGAACATAAAACAAATGTAAACTATATTTCGATAAGTATATTTTTCTTTTTGTTCAGCCGAAGCCAATATGATGATGCCTAAGATAAACCATACTCTCAAAGTATTTAGTTTATTTAGAATGAAACAGCATATTTTGAAACACGGGCGAACATATAAATAAGAGAAACTATATTTTTTTCATGAAACCCACATGTGATGCGTACTATGCGAAAACATACTGGAAGGAAACTATATCCTTGTGAAGTGTGTGGCTTTTTTACGCAGAAATGAAATATGCTACGTTACATGAAAATAAATGATAAAAAAACATATTTATGCAAAATATGTGGCTCATCTTTTTCCTAGAGATTCAATGTTGCAGCATATACGACTGGAGAATATATTCTACTGAAGTTTATGGCTATTCATTTAACAGAAGTCTAATATGTTTCGCTCATACGAATGTGTACTTGATAGAAACAAAAATGTGAAGTATGTTGCTCTTTTTCAGTTAAACTTTATACCGAGCTAACCACTTTATTGTGAAGTATGTGCCTTATCTCTTCAACAGAAACACAGTTTGTTGCAACACATGAGTACTCAAACTATTGAGAAATTCTAGTATTCATACGAACTATTAATGATTAGGAACTTACCAGGCAATATATCTGGTGCACTATTTACAAGAAATGTCCAAAGCATTGCCCTGAAACGGTTTGTAATCGTAAAATGATCTCACAGTCTTTAGAATAGCAGGGGAATGTCTGGCATCTGGTAGGATACCCCATCCCCAGCAAAGACAAAAGAACACAAAATTTAAAAAAATAATAGTAATATTTTTGTGAAGTATGTTGCAGTATTTTTACACTTTAATACGCTATGTTGACACATGAAGACATGCCAGATCGAAATTATATTCTTTTGACATATTTTGATCTTTTTGTTTATTCATGATGTAAGAGCTGACATACAAAACCATCTGGAGTATTTACAATATTTACTCAATTCAAACTTAAAACTATTTTAAATAAAATAAAAATGTGGGGAAATGTTTAAAATAACATATGTGTTTGATAAAAGGAAAATAAAGAAACTTTACACATCTTAAAATATGAGTTTTCCCATTTGGACCTACCATCAGAAATAACTTTTTTTATTTAATGAAAATAAAAGATAACTTCTAAAATCGTATCTTTGAATATTATTTTAATACTTTCCCACATAAATAAAAGAATAATTGTCCCCAATTTGCATAGAAAAGATTGTGCAGTTTTTATTTATAATTGAATTTTTCGATTTATTTCCTTTATGATATATTTCTATTGTTACGAAAATTTAATGCAATTCATTTTTAGTAAAATTTTAGATATATATATTATACTAAAAAAAGTTTATAATTAGTTGTAAATCAATTTGTATATTGATATTGGATAGAACACGAGCAGTTTTAAATTACTTTTATTTAATTGGTATGAAAAAATAATAATTGTTTCATTGTCTGTAATTAAAGAAATATTTATTCTGAAACGAAATCAATTTGAAAAGACTGCCATTTTAAATTCGTAACTCCTAATGCCATTGAAATACTGAACTTACAGCTGGTCTCTAATTGGCCAATGAAATATGATTTTTCATTATTTTATACAAGGATTATATCAGTGATAGCAAAAAAAACATTTTTCGATAATGACATTTTTTGTGAAATTACATTTTATATTTATGAGGTAAGTTTTGGTAAAAAAGAGGCAAATGAACATAAATCTGATTTTAAATTTTCTTTTAAAAATTATGTAAATTAAAAACATTGTATTAAAAATATTTTTGACTTGTAAGAAAAAAGTCGATTCTTTATTTTTTCAAAATACAATCAAACAAAATCAAACTGTAAAATAGTTTTAAAGACAAAAGGAATGACATGTAGAAAGACAAGTGTTGGAAGGGCGAAGTGAAATTCATTTTTAGAATATGTTAGTTTATTATTAAAATGATTGAAAGGGAAAAGGGGAGAAGGAAATGTAAAAAATACAAGAAACAAGTTATAACTATTAAAATCATTTTTCAGTTTTTTACATAGCAAAGACATTTTATTTTACATATAAACAAGTTATAACTATTAAAATCATTTTTCAGTTTTTTACATAGCAAAGACATTTTATTTTACATATAAAAAAAGTTATAACTATTAAAATCATTTTTCAGTTTTTTACATAGCAAAGACAAAATTGTATTTTACATATAAACAAGTTAGTCGCATTGGAGTGAAAAGAAAAAAGTACTTACCCCGAACTAATTCTTAAATGGAAAAAAGCGTGCAGTAATTTATTAGTTGAAGAGGAAGTGAAATGCTTTGTTGGAATAAGTTAGTTTATTTAATACATAATTTGCAGTTAATGAATCAACTGGATTTTTTCGATGTTAATTTTTCTCGCTCAGATGTCTTCGGTTTCTCTAGATTGGGTCGCATTGTTGTCCTGTGCCACTGACTGAACTAAAGAGTTGAATTTGGTGCAATTTCACTTTACTATTATGTAGGGAACTTCCATCGCATAGCAAAGAGTGCTCCTGTATTTTTACTATGGTTTGCCAACCTTAATCCTGTAAAATTACGTAGGTGGATTTCCTTAGTCACATCACCATTATCTGGGTCGACACTTATCTCCTCACATTTGTGTGCAAGTTTAAATTGAGGCGTTATTTTTTTATCAAGGAAACATGTGCCAACAAGTCCTCTCTTTCAATTTTCATATCAGTAATTCGAATAACTTCCAAATATGAAGCGATTCGCCATCGCCGCAGATGAGTTGGTGATCTATGTGACAACCCAACAAGAAAATGAGGTGGGAACCGTTAAAATGTTAGAGCAATCACCAACGTACCAGGATGAAACATCATGGGATACCCCGCAGATTTCTGGATATAA